>JAXGGA010003097.1:0-108924 GCA_038373865.1 Uloborus plumipes
CTTAGGACTTCTGGAATGCCTTCGTCTAATTTTATGCATGCTGTGAAATAACAGATTTAATATACAGTGAACTCTCACTTATGCGCCGGCCCAAGGGACCAACAGAAAAAGGCGCATAAGTGAGAGAGGCGTATAAGTGAACAAGTATATTTAAAGGACTCAAACGCAACATAGGTTCTAATGAGCGAATAACTAAGCATGTTTCTATAGAAAAGGGACATAGAAAAAGTTCATATGAGAGAATGAATAAGATTGTTTCTATAGAAAAAAAACATATTTTTACGGTTTGGCAACTACTGTAACGTAACTACAATGATAATGAAAAAACAAAAATTGTAGCATACCTAATTACAAAATGTTCCCTTCAAAACGATCCATGATAGATAATTGTCCCTCTCCGAATTCTAGTTCATACTGAAAAAATCCCTTCCGTGAGCAATAAAGGCGAAAGATTAAAGAGGAAAGTGAAGAAAAATGCTTATTTTTTAAAGAAAATAAATTATATTTTCGACACATTACGGAAAATTCGGCGCATAAGTGAAATATTTATCTTTCGAGCGACGCATAAACGAATGATACTATCATTATTTTGCTATAGAATGTGCTGGGACCATTTAAAATCGTCGTATAAGTGAAAAAGGTGCATAAATGAGGCGGTGTATAAGTGAGAGTTCACTGTATTTCAGAACCAGCAGCACTTTCAGTAGCCAAAGTTCATCTGAGAGTCCTAATGATGCGGATCTAAGATTATTCTCATTCAACCGTGTAAGTCTTAAGAAAATTTGAATTTTCAAGTATCTGATACCCAAAATGAACTAAGCTTATTTTCGTTTCTTAAAACTTCGAAATCTTAAACAAATTTAAAGTTTCAAACATCTAACAGATACCCAGGATGGACTGAGCTTACTGTCATTAAAACTTATGTATCTGAAACAAATTAGAATTTTTAAATATATAACGGATACCCAGAACGGACTATTATCATTAAAACTTCTAAATCTTAAGCAAGATTTGAATTTTCAACTATCTAAAAGATATCTAGGACGGACTATACGTAATCTTCACTTTCATAAGAACGCATAAATCTTAAGTAAACTTAAATTTTCAAATATATAACAGATACTTAGAACGGACTATTATCATTAAAACTTATAAAATATTTGAATTTTCAACCATCTGAAAGGTATCCAAGACGGACTAAGTAAGCTTCACTTTCATTAAAACTCATAAATCTTAAGCAAAATTTGAATTTTCAAATATCTAATAGATACCCAGAACAAACTATTGTCATTAAAACATAAATTTTTAGTAAGATTTGACTTTTCAACTATCTGAAAGATATCTAAGACGGACTTAGTAAACTTCACTTTTATTAAACCTCATAAATCTTAAGCAAATTTTAATTTTCAAATATGTGACAGATACTTAGGATGCATGAAATAATAATGTGCATGTAAATAAATGAAGAAAAATAAAATCAAAGTGTATTCTTAAAATATTAAGCAGCAGTTAATTGAAGCTACAAATGGCAAAAAGATCAAAATTAAAAATATAATGATAATAAAATAAATAAACACATAAATAATCTTAAATACAGTTTAAACTTCTATGTTTTGATTATTTTTGGGTGTTCACTGATTTAAACTATAGTAATTATTTGTCTAAAAACCAATAATGACCTAATTAACTACTTTCAAAGATACAACGTTCTTATAAACCATATTTGTAAACACGTGTGTAAAGTTTTGAAAACATTCTATATTTTTTAATCAATGATGCCTTAAAAATTTTGGTAATATGGTAAAATTTTCCTTCAGGCAACTTTGAATATGGTTTTTAACTTAATGTTTCTTTGCAGAAATTTATCTTTAATGTGATATTTTTTGATAAAAACTATAGATATTGTTTAAAAAAATCGATATCGCATTCAATATGTTTTAACCTATGGACATGACACACTTTTATGTAATGAAAAATATGTATATCTAGCTTATATGAACAGATGTAATGCTTTTTATTCAAAATCACATAAACCAAGAGCAGGTTTCAGCAATCGGCAGAAAGATTATTTCCACTACGACTTGTAGCCGGCCACCTTGTCTAGTGGTCTGAGAAACCTGACTCGGATGGGGAGGTCCCTGGTTCAAGTCGGTCATGGATGTACTTTCACTCCCTCCTGTCCTTGTCCTTTCTCTGAGTGAATGTGTACGTTGCCTGCCCTTTATAGACGGGTCCTATATTGCACTTGGGGTTGAGCTAAAACGGGCTTCCACCTTAATAGTGCTCGTAAGAACAGAAGCCGTACCTATCCCGCCTTAAATCGGGTAGATGTGTCTGCCCGGACTCGGGTACCCGAGTGGTAAAAATAGCAACTACAACAGAATGGCTCGTCACACTGCAAAAAGTGAACTTTTGTTTTTACAGTATAATACTGGCAGCCGAGGTTCCAATTTAAAACTCAAATGCGCATTAATAAACTGCAAAGCTAGCAATTTTACAGTTTCTTACAGTCAAGTTAGAAA
Organism: Uloborus plumipes; assembly: GCA_038373865.1. Lineage (NCBI taxonomy): Eukaryota > Metazoa > Arthropoda > Arachnida > Araneae > Uloboridae > Uloborus > Uloborus plumipes. The sequence continues at coordinate 2,523 of JAXGGA010003097.1, forward strand.
TTTTACAGCTTATTGCCGTAAAACTTAGCTGTATTAAAATGTAAAAACAACAGTATAATACTGGCAGCAGAGGTTCCAGTTTAGAACTGTAAAATGCATGGTAATAAAATGTAAAATTAGGCGTTTTACAGTTTATTACTTTAAAATTAGCAATTTTTAAAGTTTATTACTAAAAAACTAGCTGTATTATTCTGTAAAAATAACATTCATTTTTTACAGTGTAGCGATAATATTATTTTAAAATTAAAACTTCAAGAAATATCACTGGCGTAATATTTCCTGAAAACACTTTAGCCGCAGTTAAAAAAAGAAAAAGTTTTGATTGGCAGACCACTTTTACCTCTGAACATGCACATGAAGTTCGCCTCATACCAAGTGACAGTTTTTTCAAGTTCAAAAAAGTAGCACATGTCACCACCGAGATCTCTCCAGTCGTCTGGCTCAGATGGACAAACAGACTCCTTTATGGTGGGCGTTAAAATAATTGGGTTATCTAAAAAGACAAAAAGAAAAGTTTCAATGCACATTTTACTTTTTTGATGTGTAAATTAGGGATACACCGATTAATCAGCAGTACCGATTAATCGCCCATAATCGGCCACTTTGCTATTATTAATATTCAGCAAAATCGGGCCGATTAATAGGCGGAATTTATTTATTTTAATATTACTTTTAACCCATTAGTGCCTAGCGTCCTTTTTTAGGGACGGTAGTGAAAAGGGTCTGAGTTTCCCCAAAATGAACATTTCAACCCAAATAATAGTGTTCAATTAGTACCTTGGTATTGCTTCAATTCGCTATTAACAGATTGCAGCACATAACCATTGAAAAGTGATCAAAAATGACATCGTTCACAATCTCAAAAAAAAAAAAAAGCTAAGCTTTCACAGTTATTCCCAGCTTTCCCAGTTTATGTTAATTGCTGATTTTATTTCTTCTTATAAAATGTCTTTTTAAATATTATATCGTAGGCAGAAAAAAAAATTAGTAAAAAAAGTATGCACCCTCTGGGGTCTATCGTAACTTTTAAGGGACGATTTTTATTTCTTTAATGAGAAAAAAAATTACATAATGTTTTTTAAATTATTTTTCCTGTCCATTAAACAATGTTTGTAACCAGTATACAGAATATCTTTGGGGAAAAAATGTCAGGCGGGACATTCCATGTGAAATCAACAAGCCTCAAAACTTGACCATCACCAATTTCAAAAAAAAATTATAGGGTTGATTACCTCTATAAAGTGAAACAAAAAACTGATTTTTAAAATTTTTTTCAGCTGTTAGTTTTTTGTGTGAGACCGCTTAAAAAACGCAAAAATGGAAAAAAGTGAAATTTTGAACATACAAAGATTCAATTTTCTCAGCTTCTATTGCAGCTAGAGTCTTTTGTTATATGTCATTGTAAAGCTCTTTAAATAAGCTTTCAAATGATATATAATTTGACAAGGTTTCGTGATGTTAATATTTCAAGGTCACCAAAAGCATTATTTGACCTTGAATATTTCAAAAAGTGCATTTTTTAAAAATCTGAAAAATATATATATATTACTTCCTAATGTAGTGTATATGGGGTAAAATTTGCAGAATGGGACAGCAATGGGATCTGGATGAAAAATGGAATCGACTTTTTACACTCTTACCACTTTATTGCAATGCCTATGGCTCCTGAGGATATATAATACAGAAATATTGCAAACTGCGAAATGTTATTTACAAGTGACGGTTGGCTTATTCCACGTCTTGTTTTGAGAGGTTATAAATCATTCCTTTTCCGTTTCTACTAGGGTCTACTTTCGAAATAATAGCACTTATGGGCACATTGACAACATTTTCAAAGTCTGGATAGTAGATAGAATTTGAGGGTCCATGAGGTTGCAACAGCTTGATTTTCTTCATCTGTGTCTAAGACGCACCTTAGCCACCAATATCCATTATACCTGCAGATCAAGAATCCAACCATTTCTGGGCAATCAAGATCGCCTTTGACAGTTGTAGCACGTTCGATCCTTATAGTGTTGAAAATGAATATGCATTCACTTGCATCTGATTCCTGTTTAATGGCATTACGCAATGAAGACTCTGAGTGCCTGGTGTTGTTCTTGCCATCATTTTTCTGGATTTCAAAGCCTCTTCTTCCATATCAAATCAATTCATTTTCAATATTGCACAATTGAACATTATAAACAGGAAACAGAGGCTTAATAATGCTTTTGGTGACCTTGAAATATTAACATCACGAAACCTTGTCAAATTATATATCATTTGAAAGCTTATTTAAAGAGCTTTACAATGACATATAACAAAAGACTCTAGCTGCAATAGAAGCTGAGAAAATTGAATCTTTGTATGTTCAAAATTTCACTTTTTTCCATTTTTTGCGTTTTTTAAGCGGTCTCACACAAAAAACTAACAGCTGAAAAAAATTTTAAAAATCAGTTTTTTGTTTCACTTTATAGAGGTAATCAACCCTATAATTTTTTTTGAAATTGGTGATGGTCAAGTTTTTAGGCTTGTTGATTTCACATGGTATGGATTTCACCCAGGCATTAATGGGTCTAAGTACACCTTTACTAAGAAACTATGATGAATAATTTTATTAATAGTAATGATTATTCTCATACAGTTAATATAAACTTTTTAATAAATTTAATTCTCCTAGTTTGAATAAATATGCACATACCCGATTTTGCAACGCTTCTCATGTGTCGATACTTTTCTCTTTATCATAGTGCATTTAAATAACCTCTAATTTTTACAAAGAAGAAAAGTCTTCAATTTAATTGCTACTAATAGATAAGTTCAATTAAAAGTAACCCTAAATTGCAGTGCTCACCACAGACTCCCCCCCCCCTCTTTTTATTTCATCTCTAATTAATACAGGGTGTCCACTCCTATCGTGGCCCAATAGCTAATTTCTAAACCGTTAGAGATAAGCATATAGTTTATTTAGGAAAATATCTCTAAATTACGAAAGGAATTTTGGGTCTATTCAATGTTTTTCAAAAAATCAAATTTTGAAAGAGTTACGAAATTTAAATTTTTATACAGCCCCCCAGTCCTATCAATCATATTTAGTAAAACATTCTTGACACTGTAACGTTTAAAACTAAAAAAAATCACTCTTCTACGAAGAAAATTGACCGAGTTATGACGTTTTGAAAAATTAAGATTTTGCATTATTTCATGACGTCATCGAGAGATCGCTTAAGGGACTGTATGCGAAATCCTTCAAAATCTTGATTTTTCAAAACGTCATAATTCGGTCAATTTTTGTCGTAGAACAGTGATTTTTTTTAAGTTTTAAACGTTACAGTGTCAAGAATGTTTTACTAAGTATGATTGATAGGACTGGGAGGCTGTATAAAACTTTAAATTTCGTAACTCTTTCAAAATTTGATTTTTTGAAAAACATTTCATAGACCCAAAATTCCTTTCGTAATTCAGAGATTTTTTTCTAAATGAACTATATTCTTATCTCTAATGGTTTAGAAATTAGCTATTGGGCCACGATAGGAGTGGACACCCTGTATAATTAACAATATGTTGAAGTAACATTATCGGCAATAATTTGAAAATTAGTTCTATGAAATTTGATACAATTTTGAGATCATTTGGGAAAAATTAGGAAAGTTAGGGAAAAAAAGAATCTCAGAAATAAATTACTTACTATTTCTAAACCAGAAGTTGTGAAAGAAAGAAAAAAAAAAACAGTGCTGGTGAAATCAGTCGTATTAAAAACAGTCATTCGTATCATTAATCGGCCGATTATCAACAGCCGATTAATTGTTGATCGATAATCGGCCAATTTGATTATCGGTGCATCCCTTTAAATATGAGAAAATAACAACTATCCGACCTAGTTATTATAAAGATAAATGAATAACTAAAGCGTATGAATGAGTTTAAAACATTCGAGTTAAAAACCTAAGAATGAGACGGGCAAATAAAATCAAGTTACTAGTAACGTATCATAGTTCATCGTTGCAATGAATGAAATCGATGGACATAGCAACATTCTTTTAGTTCCTAACCTTTTAACTGTCATGCCCGAGATAGTCTCGGGCACAGCTGGTTTTCGAAAATGTCACGCCCGAGTATTACTCGGGGTAATATTTTTTTTTTCTCGAGTGCATCGTATTGTTATACCCGAATATATATCGGGAGACGTTTATTTCGGCTTTATCTCTTTGTCAAACCCGACTGTTTCTCGGGTTTGTGCTTGGAAAAGAGTTAAAAATCAAAATAACTTGACAGTTAAAGGGTTAATACCAGTGGTTTGTTCACAGACAAAAGCAAATTTCCTAGTGCAGTCTGCGATGCTCCATCGACGACTCCCCGTTCGGACGGCACAAGTTCCTTCCACGAAATCCCTTTTACCTCTTCCCCAGCCGTTGTAGCCCACAAAAAAGCCATTTGACCATTTCTGAGTAAAATCGTCCTGAAATTGTAAGAACAATTAGGGTTTACTTGAGAATTTTTGTCATGAATATAAGAAAAAAACATATTACAGTGAACTCTTCTTTATACACCGCCTCATTTATGCACCTTTTTCACTTATACGACAATTTTTAATGGTCCCAGCACATTCCATAGCAAAATAATGATAATATCATTTGTTTATGCGTCGCTCTAAGGATAAATATTTCATTTATGTGTCGATTTTTTGTAAAATGAAAAAAATTTTATTTATTTTTTTGAAATAAATAAACATGTTTCTTCACTTTCTACTTTAATCTTTCGCCTTTATTGCTCCCGGAAGGCATTTTTCGCATGAACTAGAGTTCGAAGAGGGACAATTATCTGTTATGCATCGTTTTAAAGGGAACAGATTGTGATTAGGTATGCTACAATTTTTGTTTTCTCTTTATCATTGTAGTGTTACATGACAGTAATTGCCAAACCGTAGTAATATGTCCCTTGTCTAAAGAAACATTCTTATTCATGCTTTCATTGAACTTATGTTGCGTTTCAGACCTTTAAATAGGCTTGTTCACTTATGCGTCTCTCTCACTTATGGGTCATTCCATTTTAAATCAACAAATGGGGTGCGCATCACCATTTTTGATTTTGATGAAAATTTACATGTGTATTCCTTTTACTTCCCAGAGCTCAAAACAGTGTTCATTTTATTTTTAAAAAAATTACCCTTTGATATATAGGCCATTTTTGTTGTTGGCAACAGCGAAAATCGGGCGTTTTGATGCTTTGTCTTATGAACTATAACTTTTTTTCTATCAAAGATTTTGAGCTCAAATACAGCTCATTGGAAAGCTAAGAAAAAGATCTTTTTATATATGCTATCAATAAATTTCAGATTTTAAAAAAATATTTATTTTTTCAAGGTCAAAGTTCACGACGAAAATGACATTTTTTACTACTTTCGAACATTAAAAAACCCATGAAGGGTTCAAAGTAACAAGCCGATTTTTTCATCATATATTCATAGTCATGGTTACTTACTGTATAAAAAAAATTGGCTTGTTACTTCACCCCCTTTATGAGATATGCCCCCCCCCCCCCCAAAGTTGTAAATTTTTTAAAAAATCCAATTTTCAACGCTAAAAAAATGCATGTGGGGGGCAAGATAAAAAAATTTTTATATGTGGTATTTTAAGTACTTTTTACCAGCTTTCTAATAAAACAAAAATTGCTTTGTTATTCAAAGGCGTTTGGCAGATATAAGGGACTGAACTTTCAAAAAATTGCACAAAAACAACACGAGTATTTTCATTTTTTAAATCTTTTTTTTTTTTTTAATGTAATTATATACCTTATTCTTTACCTTAAATGCTAAAAAAAGACTAAGACGAGCAATGAAGAAACATATTTAAAGTTTAATAAGATAATTTAATATTTTTAACACCTGGGAATATAGAATACCACTAAACTTGTCTGATTTTTAAACATCTGATTGCTACCTACAACAGAACTGAGCATTTCTCAGCTTGTCCAGGTTTGTTCATACCATGTGGTTATCCTTGTTCTGGCTTGCTCTCACATGTGTATCTTAGTTGTCTTTTAAATTCTGAAAGAAGTAGGTTTTTGAGCTAGTGTTTCTGCTGTAAAATCTTGTGAAGCTGATGTGATTTCTTTTCATTTCAAGTTCATTCATATTCACAGAATGTTTTCTTAAAGGTAAAAAGAAATTCTTTAGAATCCTTAAATATAAATATAAATTTGTCTTTCTACATGTAAACAGTGAATAAGTTATGGATAACCCTAAATGCTCCATAGGAGTTTTTGAGAATGATGATTGTAATATTTTAAGTTACAGTAGGCAGTCTACTGTAAAAAGTATTTCTGAGTACAGTGATGATGATAAAACTTTACTGCACCTGAGAACTAGGTGTAAAACTATTGAAACTGTTTGTACCTACCAGCAAGAAGTTCCATAAAGGTAGCAAAATTTTGCAAGAAATTTTTTTGCATGGTAGGTACAAACAGTTTCAATAGTTTTACACCCAGTACTCAGGTGCAGTAAAGTTTTATCATTATCACTCTACTGTCTACTCAGAAATACTATTTACAGTAGACTCTCTACTGTAACTTAAAATATTACAATCATCATTCTCAAAAACTCCTATGGAGCATTTAGGGTTATCCATAACTTATTCACAGTTTACATGTAGAAAGACAAATTTAAATTTATATTTTAGGATTCTAAAGAATTTCTTCTTTTACCTTTAACAAAACATTCTGTGAATATGAATGAACTTGAATTGAAAAGAAATCACATCAGCTTCACAAGATTTTACATCAGAAACACTAGCTCAACAAGCTACTTCTTTCAGAATTTGAAAGACAACTAAGATACACATGTGAGAGCAAGCCAGAACAAGGATGACCACATGGTATGAACAAACCTGGACAAGTTGAGAAATGCTCAGTCCTGCTGTAGGTAGCAATCAGATGTTTAAAAATCAGACAAGTTTAGTGGTATTCTATATTCCCAAGTGTTAAAAATATTAAATTATGTTATTAAACTTTAAATATGTTTCTTCATTGCTCTTCTTAGTCTTTTTTTAGCATTTAAAGCAAAGAATTAGGTATATAATTACATTTAAATAAAAAAAAGATTTTAAAAAATGAAAATAATTGTGTTGTTTTTGTGCAATTTTTTGAAAGTTCAGTCCCTTATATCTGCCAAACGCCTTTGAATAACAAAGCAACTTTTGTTTCATTAGAAAGCTGGTAAAAAGTACTTAAAATTCCACATATAAATTTTTTTTTATCTTGCCCCCCACATGCATTTTTTAGCGTTGAAAATTGGATCTTTTAAAAAATTTACAACTCTGGGGGGGGGGGGCATATCTCATAAAGGGGGTGGAGTAACAAGCCAATTTTTTTTATACAGTAAGTAACCATGACTATGAATATATGATGAAAAAATCGGCTTGTTACTTTGAACCCTTCATGGGTTTTTTAATGTTCGAAAGTAGTAAAAAATGTTATTTTCGTCGTAAACTTTGACTTTGAAAAATAAATATTTTTTTTTAAATCTGAAATTTATTGATAGCATACATAAAAAGATCTTTTTCTTAGCTTTCCAATGAGCTATATTTGAGCTCAAAATCTTTGATAGAAAAAAAGTTATAGTTCATAAGACAAAGCATCAAAACGCCCGATTTTCGCTGTTGCCAACAACAAAAATGGCCTATATATCAAAGGGTAAATTTTTTAAAAATAAAATGAACACTATTTTGAGCTCTGGGAAGTTAAAGGAATACACATGCAAATTTTCATTAAAATCAAAAATGGTGATGCAACAACTTTTTTGAAAATTTGTTGATTTAAAATGGAATGACCCTTATGGGCCTTTTTCTGGCGCATTTCACTGATAGAGTTCACTGTATATCACAAAATACAAATGCACATAAATAATTTTTACTGAACGATTTTATCTAAGGCAGGAATTCAAGTGAAACACGGACGATGGCAACTCACCAATGCAATTGCAAATTCCCAAATTTGGATTCAAGTGAAACGTTACAATCGCTACGAGATGCGATTCTGTCGTAATTCGACTTCCAGTAGCGATTGCAATTTTGGTCTATTGCGATCGCCTCGAGGCGATTGCAATGGTGTTTTACTTGAATTCGGCCCTAAGAGCATTTGAAGCATGGTAAAACTTTCAAAAAAGGAGAATTTTGCAAGCAACGCAGTGCAACACTCAAAACTATCGTTTTTTTCAGAGATAGACTACAAATTATTTCGCGATTAGAGTAGGGAAAGGGGCTCGTAAAATTGTGGCAGTTTGTGACAGGAACGAAAGAGGGACAGGGTAGTACGAAGTGTAACTTCTCACTGTTGGGCAAAAATGAAACTTAGTATAACAATATTTTAATGTAATATAAAGTGTCATGTGACGAAGAGGAGGACAAGGGGTAAGTTGGAGTGTGACTCTGTGTGGGGAAGGGATTTAAATAAATATAAATAAATGTACAGTGAACTCTCACTTATACGCCGCCTTATTTATGCGCCTTTTTCACTTATACGACAATTTTGAATGGTCCCAGCACATTTCATATCAAAATAATGATATTATCATTCGTTTATGCGTCGCTCTAAAGATAAATATTTCACTTATGCGCCGAATTTTTCGTAAAATGTAAAAAATATATTTATTTTCTTTAAAAAAATAAGTATTTTTCTTCACTTTCTTCTTTAATTCCTCGATTTTACTGCTCGCGGAAGGCATTTTTTCCGCATGAACTAGAGTTCGGAGAGGGACAATTATCTGTTATGCATCGTTTTAAAAGGAACAGTTTGTAATTAGGTATGCTACAATTAGTGTTTTCTCTTTATCATTGTAGTTACGTTGCAGTAATTGCTAAACCGTAGTAATATATCCCTTGCCTATAGAAACATTCTTATTCATTATCTCATTAGAGCCTATGTTGCACTTTAGTCCTTTAAATAGGGTTGTTCACTTATACGTCTCTTTCACTTATGCGCCTTTTTCTGTTGGTCCCTTGGGCCGGCGCATAAGTGAGAGTTCACTGTATATATATGTATTAAGTGCGGCATCGTTTATGGGCACTCCCTTATCCTAATTATTGCTACGAAATAAATTACCGGTTTTTCTTATCAATCTAAAGGGGGGGAAACTCCGTGCACGAGTTCAAATTTTGGGACATTTAACTGCTGGCAATATTTTAGTTCTATAAATTATTACGCTATTTTTGTACACAACAGCACGCTTTTTTTATTTGACTCCCACACTGTTAAAATCATGGTTAAAATCAATCACTGGTTAAAATCATATGGCACCTTTCAGGGTTAAACGTTGTAGCACCAGGCGAGCTTTCTGAAGGTGGCCATTTGACTTAAAGGTGTCATTTGGCTACATATAGTACATATGGCACTCTTAAGGGTACTTTGGGGTAACATATGGAGATGAGTAGCCCTTTTAAACAGGGTTCTCCAAAGCGGGCCCAGCCCGAAAAAACCCACCCGGGTTTTTTCGGGTGAGATCACTTGAAAAAACCCACTATGTCGGTAAAATGGGTTTTTTCAAAATTTACTGCAGATTGAAAGCATTTATTTCAGACACAAACTAAGTATTACAAATATTTTGATCAGTACTAAACCTGGAAATTGATATTGATCAATTTAGTTATAGTATTTAGTCTTGGTCCAGAAATTAAAATCCTCATTTTCTGACAACCCGTTAGGCATTAGAAATAAACTGCACATAAATTTCACTTATTTATTTATTTATTTTAAATAATTAGAAGATCAAAAGAAGCAATAGTTGTTTCAATCTGTAAATTCAATTCAATACAAAGTTAAATATGGTATCAATTAAAGAATTCAGTGTTACAATGTTTTTTTTTCCAAATTTGCTGAATAAGAATTATTTTTAGGAGGTCGCAGTGACCTCTCTTCAAGGCTCCCATGATTATATAAAAAGTAAAAGTAGCAAGCAGTAGTTTGGGTTACAGTATTTGAATCATTCGTGAAACCCCCCCCCCCCCCAAAAAACCGGGTTTTTCGTCAAACCCCCCGAAAAAACACGGGTTTTTCATCAAAAACCCAGATGGGCTGGGCTTTTATTAAAAAATCCCTGGTGTTTTCAAACCCTGTCTTTAAAGGTTTCATAGGGAGTCAAATGAACCATCTTTTGCGGGTGCCACTGATACTACAACGTTTCACCCTAAAAAGTGCCACATACGATCCACAATTTTTACATTTGCATGGACTAAACTATTTTTTCAGACCTCACATTTGCTTGAAATAAACAAAACTATAATACTTTTATAGATACTCCAATCCATGTGTCTTCATGGAAACTCTTTAGAACATAATCAAGGAACAGATCAACAGAAAAATCTCTGACTGAAACCAAGTGTCCGGAGTATTCGTTTTTACAGTGTGCTTCAGCTTCCTTCCAGGTTTTCTTTTCTGTCACCAAGTTATAACAGGAATTGTGAAACTTGTATCCAGAATTGTTTTCCTCCGAGCAAAACATGGGATCTAAAGGAGCCTTGACCACCGAGTATTTGACTTGATCTGTAAAGTATTGAGTATTACTACCGTAAAAAATGAATGTTGTTTTTATAGTATAATACAGCTAATTTTACAGTAACAAACTGCAAAATTGCTAATTTTACAGTTTATTACAGCGCATTTTACACTTTTAAACTGGAACGTCAACTGCCAGTATCATACTGTTGTTTTTACAGTATAACACAGCTAACTTTTATGGCAATAAACTGTAAAATTTTTAACTTGACATGCGAAACTGTAAAAATGGCAGTTTTACAGTTTATTACTGTGAAATTTAACGGTTTTAAATTGGAACCTCGGCTGCCAGTATTATACTGTAAAAGCAACAGTTCTTTTTTTGCAGTGTAGATGCAAGTTTTAACTGACAAAAAAAATGAATGAGATTTTTTATATAGTTAAAACTAAACTTTTGTCAATGGCTTCGACAAAATATCAACTAGTGCATTGATTTATTCCAGCTCTGTTTCGATTTTTACAAAATATTCACTTATATCCCCTATTTGATTCACTGCCAAATTTCTAGCACAGGCATATTAATTTACATAATTCATCAAACTTAACTCTGCATGAAATTGAAACGGACTGTTTCATCATGTAATCGTCATTCATCATAAATCGGACTACTAAATAAGTTTAGACGACAGGATTTTAAGAAAACAAAATGCACTTCATATTCAGGCACATATCTATAAAATAAAAAGTAATAAATTACTTATAAAACTTAGTTTATCGATTGAACGTAATTTTCATGTGTAATTGTCAGTATCAAAATAAAATTTGCCTCCTGTGCCATGAGGTTACAAATACAAAAAAAAAAAATATTTGCAAGCAACGGCATTTACAACAGAAAAATACAATACATAACTGCAATGTTATCTGAAGAATAAATTTACTAGTTTTCGAATCGGTTGATACAGTGTTTTACAGAAGTAAAATGTTACAGTAAGTAAAATTAAATTGATACATTCACTTGATTATTGAAAAAAAAAAAAGTTTGTTTAAAACCTTTTTGGCAGATGAAAGGTAGTTGAGCATCACATTTAACGTCATTCCATTGACCCGATTCTCCATCGTTTACAAGAAAAAGCATTTCTGTACAATCTTCCTGAAATGAAAGCAAATGAATTTCATGGAAAAGGCTCAAGCTCGAAGCACAGGATGTCTATTAAATACTGCCCTGATAAAATAAATTCATCAAACGTAAACTACTTCAGACTTAAATATAATTCTTTTTTTTTAATATCACCAAGTTTTTACAGCTTTCATAAAGCGCAACTTACCTTGTTCTGAAAAGATTTAGAGTTAGGCGATAATCAATTTCGGGCAAGACTCTAGCGCATCGGGACTTAAACGTCTGGGAGCAGAGAGTTTGGTCATATAAGTTCTTGTGGATATAAACTGCCCTTAGCACTGTTAGTATGTCTTAACGTGAATAGTTCTGGGGGCTTAATTTATCAATATTAGTAATTAGTGTGCAAACACATTGTTCCTGACAGAAGTCCACTTGTAAAAGATTGCTCTTTTTTTCTTTCACTGACGCCATTTTCAATATTTGATGTTACTATCACACTATAAAAAATGAATGTTGTTTTTACAGTATATTACAGCTAATTTTACAGTAATAAACTGTAAAATTGCTAATTTTACAGTAATAAACTAAAATTGCTAACTTCACAGTTTATTACCGTGCATTTTGCAGTTTTAAACTGGAACCTCTGGTGACAGTTTTATACTGTTGTTTTTACAGTATAATACAGCTAAACTTTACGGCTATAAATTGTAAAACTTCTAACTTTCAAGTAAGAAACTGAAAACTTGCTAGTTTGTGCATTTTACAGTTTTAAGTTGGAACCTCGGCCGCCAGTATTATACTGCAAAAACTACAGTTCTTTTTTTGCTAGAGTACTAGCATCATTTTAGCCAGTAATGTGCCAATTGGTGGGAAAACTTGATAAGGTATGCATCAAATTAAGAAGCAAATCTTATATGAATCTTAAACTGTTTTTTTTTTTTTTTTCAAAATTTTCTTTACCAGGGCAAGACTTTATATACCTTTTTCATGAATTGTTTCCCAATTTACACTCCAAAACAGGCTGTTAATCAAGTAACTTGTATGAGAACAAAAATTTATTCTTGAAGAAATTGTGAAGAAAAAAAATCGCCGACTTACATTTTCATATTTTGGACCTGATGGCTCTCCGGGTTTCCAGTTTGAGTAATTGAAATCAGTTCCATCAGCCCATTTGTATTCTGTTTCGTTCTCCTTGTCGTGCAGGCCAATCCAGAGGTTTCCTTGGAGCTCTAGGAGGATGACTCGCACAAAATCTAACGAGAAGCAAAACGCATGTATTTCCTCCCAAATCATTTTAACACACAAGTCTTCACTCTCAAAAAACAACCTCTAGTAAAAATTAAACCATATTTTTGGTTGAAACAGCAATGCTTTAATCATATGAAGCTTTAATAAATATCGGTGCATTTTCAAGTAATCATTTTTGATTAGAAAAGGATCCTAGATTAATTTCTCAAAAGCGTAGTGAAATAAACATCACAACTACTTGAAATATTAAGTGTCTTCGATATCCTATTATAAATAGTGAAAAAGTGGGGCAACACACAAAAATGAACGTTGTTTTTACAGTATAATACAGCTAATTCTATGGTAATAAACTAAAATTACTACTTTTACAGTACTAAACTGCAAAATTGCTAATTTTACAGCAATAAATTGTAAAATTGCTATTTTTATAGTTTATTACCCTGCATTTTACAGTTTTAAACTAAAACCTCTGCTGCCAGTATTATACTGTTGTTTTTACAGTATAATACAGCTAAATTTTACGGCAATAAACTGTAAAATGGCTAACTTTACAGTAAAAAACTGTTAAATTGTCAGTTTTACAGTTTATTACTGTGCATTTACAGTTTTAAACTGGAACCACGGCTGCCAGTATTATACTATGAAAACAACAGTTCATTTTTTTTTTTTTTTGCAGTGTAATGAAATAAACATCCCAACCATAATTGAAATATAATATGTCTTTGTAAGCCTATTATAAATAGTGAATGAAATAAAAAGTGGGGCAACGGCAAGAAAGATCAGTTGACTGCTAAGCCTGAAAAACACCCCTTCCCCCCTCTTCAGATGGATATCATGATCATTAGATAAAACAGATATCAGTGGGTTCTCATCCCAAGCTAAAGAGTGAATTCTCTGTTGCAGGCAAAGAGAAATTGTGGATATATTAGTAAATTATGCCAGAAATTTACATCTTTGGTGGTTACGGCAGATAAAAGTTTCGATCTATCTTCTTTTTTTTTTTTTTTTTTTTTTTTTTTTTTTTTTTTTTCTCTCTTTGAATTATTCCTTTCTCTACAAAAAGAAGGAAAATATTCGTTTCTAACAATAAGCCCATATTCTTATATCCCTGCAGTGATTTTTTAAAGCTGCGTTTTTTTAAAAAAGAGAAAGGGCAGGATGAATACTTTTCGGACAGTGTGACCTACAAATGCCTTTGTTTTATTTTAAGTTATATTATTCATCGGCAATTTAATATTTTTTCTTCTTATTTTCTTCCATTAAGTACTTATCATTTCGTCAATAAAGAATTAAGGTAATGATTATAGACATAGGTTTTATCGCTTTTAGTCTTTCACTGATGATCACGTTTGTAAAAATGTCATAAATAAAACCCATTAAATTTGTAAATAATGAATTGTGTGATTTGTTAACCCCTTCAGACCTGGTGTCCGGTATACCGGACATCAGCTTTGAACAGCTGCTAATCATATACACTAGGTGGCCAAAAGTATCCGGACACTTTCAAAAATTCACATTCTTACATATAGCTCGAGAAATAAGTGATCAATTGTTCTTTAACTTTAGTCATACAAAAGATAGACTTCACCGAACATTTCCAAGTTGAAATTAAATTACCCTTGCATTTGGGGGACGACAAGAAGGGGGTTGAAAGAAAAACCGCTTTTTGACCATAACTCTTCGAAAATAGCTCGGAATAAGCTATCAATTTCAGTAATTAATTAGCATACTATGTATAATTATTGTACAAATTTTTATGAACGTACCACTCTTACTTCTGAAGATATGAAACATTTTTGAAAAAACGGCAATTTTATTTGAAGGGTTTTTGCTCATAACACGCAGAGTTTTTGATCAAACCTTATCACAACTTCAGGAAAGATGACAAAATACAAGAGAAAGAACATACTAAAGCGGTAAATAAAAATATTAAAAATTCGACGAGATATAAACGTTAAAAGGAAATAATTTTTCACGGCGCATGCGCGAACGACAGAAATTTATAACTACAAAAATATTGTAGCCTGATTTATACTGCATCTTATAAAAAAAGTTCCAGTTGAATATCATGAAAAATGAAAAAGATATCAGCGATCTAGTGAGCTGTATTTCATTCATTCGCAGACAATACATAAATAGTGAGGGGTTGTCCACAAATAGTGTGGTGACAATCGATCATTTTTTTTCAATGTTAAATTGTATACAGTTTGAAAATTTATATTCGGCATAGAAGTCACATTTCGTCTGTTCGGCCAAAAAGACCTTATACGTACGTTTCCAAAAGTATCCGGACACCCTCTGAAACGTTGGTTTTGAAAGACGACGCAATAACCTTTAATTTAAAATAAGCTCTTTGTGGACAGACCCTCACTATTTATGTAATGTCTGCGAATGAATGAAATACAGCTCACTAGATCGCTGATATCTTTTTCATTTTTCATGATATTCAACTGGAACTTTTTTTATAAGATGCAGTATAAATCAGGCTACAATATTTTTGTTGTTATAAATTTCTGTCGTTCGCGCATGCGCCGTGAAAAATTATTTCCTTTTAGCGTTCATATCTCATCGAATTTTTAATATTTTTATTTACGGTTTTAGTATGTTCTTTCTCTTGTATTTTGTCATCTTTCCTGAAGTTGTGATAAGGTTTGATCAAAAACTCTGCGTGTTATGAGCAAAAACCCTTCAAATAAAATTGCCGTTTTTTTCAAAAATGTTTCATATCTTCAGAAGTAAGAGTTGTACGTTCATAAAAATTTGTACAGTAATTATACATAGTATGCTAATTAATTACTGAAATTGATAGATTATTCCGAGCTATTTTCGAAGAGTTATGGTCAAAAAGCGGTTTTTCTTTCAACCCCCTTCTTGTCGTCCCCCAAATGCAAGGGTAATTTAATTTCAACTTGGAAATGTTCGGTGAAGCCTATATTTTGTATGACTAAAGTTAAAGAACAATTGATCACTTATTTCTCGAGCTATATGTAAAAATGTGAATTTTTGAAAGTGTCCGGATACTTTTGGCCACCTAGTGTAATAATTGATTAAATTACTTGATTTTTTTTTTTTTTTTTGTAGTTTACTGTTGACATTCTGTTTATTATCATCTGTGTATAAATTTCTCGTTTTGGAATTGGCAACATTCCAAAATATGGATTGGATGATGGGATTTGACTCGTTTTGCCAGCGATAGATTTTTGTCACGAAGTCGAACTTTTTTTCTGATTTTTTTTTTAAAAATATATAATCTTTTATTTATCATTTCAAATGCTTATATTATGTTTTGTTATTTTTTGGAGAATATTTTACGATAAAGTTTGTATGATGTTTCATTTTTTTTGCTGAAATATTAATTTCAAAATATGTATCTGGAAAATTGGACACGTCATAACTTTTAATTTTTAACTCAAAAGCTTGAAATTTTGTTTGTGAGATGCTCTTAGCCATAATACTTTGTGTACCAAATAAAAAAATTTTTGGTTAACTATTTCATAATTCCGAACAATCTAAAAATATCATTGTACAAAACCTATAAATTTTGATGCCTCGAAATAAATGAATAATTGACTTTCATGGATCATTGTAGATAAAGTGAGTCTACGAAAATGTAGCACCAACTAACCTCATTACAAAATAATACAGGAAATTTAAGAAGTCAGTATGAAAGCGCAAGAAGAAGTATTTGCACTTGAAAAAACTTAAATTTATAATTAAAAACTGAAAACTAAAAAAGCTTTTTTAATTTTCATTTCATTTAAAATAAAACCAATTCCATATTTAAAACACATCACTAAAAGTGTTTATTTATTCATTTATTTAAACTCCACTAGTCACCACAGTACCTACCCTGATGAGGGTTTAACCGGATGTTGTGACTGGGAGGAAAAGATAAAAGCGCCCGCTAGGAAACGTACATAAACTGGGCATAATTTTACACAGAAAAACGCATAAACTGCTTGAAAAAAAATTTAGATCTGTACAGAAACAGGCAATAATATTTCTATTCAAGTTTTTAGGCGGGAAATTTGAAATCTTCTATTTAAGTGCTGAGTAAAAAAATTCTTTTATGGGGATTCTTGGGAGTAGCTGGATGATGTAGAACAGGGATTCCCAAAGTGGTCCACGGGGACCCCCAGGGGTCCCCATAGTTTTAAAGGGGTTCATGTAAACGGAAGAAAAATTTGAGGATCCACGAGCTACAAATAGGGGTCTACGAGCCAGGATCATTCGCAAAAAATCTGAGAAACAGTCTACATCAATTGCTACAATTTGTAACAAATGCAATAAACAAAATTCGTAATAATATTTAGCACCGTAACTTATTTGCGATGTTGTATATGAAGAAAATGATGAGAAATTCCATAAATTACTTTTTCACAGTGTACATTCAATGTACAAGTGTACATTCGATGTACACTTCAAAGTAAACTGGATGTTAAACCCAAGTAACACACTTCGTTTTTTAAAGATTGTAAAATGGTTATTAACGTTGTAACAACGAATTAAAAACGTTTATAAAACGTTTAAACTTTTTTTTGTGCTACCTGGGAAGTGATCCCCATGCTTGACAAGGTTTTTATTGCTATTATTTTAAAAACTTTTTTGCACTGGTGTCTTAGTGGATTATCAATATTTTTGATGACTTTGAAAAATCTATATTTTACAGGAAGAGTTGATTAGAATGAGCACTAATAAAGAACTTAAGATAGAGTTTAGGAAAGGTTATCCATATTTCCGTCTCCAGAAAGACTATAACTTATCCTACCTTTGGAATATCACAGGAAAATTTCTGTAAGCTTTTATATACATCTTCATACCTCGTGCAAACAAATTTCAATTCAATCACAAATTTTCTTTAAAAAATAAGAAACAGACTGGTAGTCCCTGATCGGGGAGATTTAAAATTATGTCTCACAAATCTAAAGCCAAATACTAAAAATTTGCTGTCGATACGCCAAATTCACCCCTTCCACGAAAATTCTTCTTTTTTCCCATGCATACCTATTCTATGTTAGAAGATGTGTACATGGTTTACGTTTTGTGTCATTATTATTATAAAAGTATGAGTTAAAATGTTAGGTTTTTTCTCTTCATCTGTTTTCTTTCAATTTTAATTTTAATTTTTCTCTCTGTAGTAAGACTGTCATACTGGAATTTTAGAAAATTGTTAAGCATTTAAGGAGTTTTTGATTGTTTAAAAAATCAATATTAAAAGAGCTCTAATGCTGTTGTGTAAATTTTTGATTAATCTTGTTATATTTACACATATCTTGCTTTTATCTGGTTGTTTTGGATCATCTATAATGAAACTTAATCATCTAATTCGCAGTTAAAGAACGCTTCAGTTCTATTATTTCAGTGCCTGATTAGTTTTTAAACGACCCTTAAAAAGGGGGTCCACGAGAAACTGGAAAACTCGGCAAGGGGTCCACGGACCAAAAAAGTTTGAGAGCCCATGATACAGAATATGAACTATATTTTTGGATAAAGGAAGGTCACCAAAGGTATACAAAAACGTTTGTTTTATTAGATATCTATTGATTTAATTGCAAAATTTATCACATACCTTGTGTCTCTTGGTTTTGTATTACAACTAAACTTCCACCGTCATCCCGACAGTGCTCCGAAGCTTTGTCCCAGGTAAGTTTACCGATATATTTACGGCCTCCAAGTTTATAACATTTACTGTCTATAAAAGCAAAAATGTGTTAATATGTTGGGTGAGCTTTAAGAGAAAGGTTTAACAGTTTTGTTAGCTTGAAATATATAAATATATATATTGACACAAAAATATGCAATAATTTTCAAAAACTCATAGAAAGTGTTCTTATTGTGAAATGGATGGTAAAAAGGTTGTCTTGATGGAAAGGTGAAATTTCTTGATTTTTTTATGAATGCAAGAAAGGGAGAATATTCCCTTTATATTTTCGTAAGTAGGGGAATGTAAGGCAAAGTGAAATGGTGAAATATTTTCAGTTTGCAGCGCCGTCTATCTAGCAATATTTTAACTTAAGCTCCTAGACATATTGTTGATTCCTGTCAAAAAATAAATGTCTCCAAACATCAACGAAAAAATTTATTCGAGTGTTTTTCAAAATTTGATTCCGTTATTGTAATATTCGTGGATTTTTAAAAATATTTCTTGTCATTGTAAATTGGTAAAATTTTTGCAGTTATGATTTTTGCTATCAATTGGGATCTACTGATGTCCAGTGCAGTTCACATTTTTTTTTATATTGTGCATGTTTTTATTGTAATTGTTCAATGTAATTAGTTAAGTGCACACTGGGCAAAGTGAAATCGCTCATTTCATTTGCTTATGCATACATATACTAAACCACGTACGTATTTCTTCATTTATTAATTTATTCACATTTTTTTATCTTATTGATTCACTTATTTTGTTATTCATTCTTTATTTTATTCACTAATTTTTTTCTCATATATTAATTAATACATTCATTTGTTTATTCATTTATTTTCATTAATAATTCATTTATTTATTTATTTACGCATTTATCTGATGAAAATTACTGTACCTCATCGATAAGAAAATGTTTCATCCCCAAAATATTGTATTTTTCACTTTGCCCCACGGTTTTTTGAGTAAAAATTTCCACCTTTTTTGAAGGTGCAAAATAACTGTTAAAAATAAAAAATAACATTTCAACGATAGTTGGATTACAAAATACATTATTCCTTCTTTATGTACACTGATTTTCCGAACAAATTTTCAATTTGTTCATTTTTAAACAGGTGTGTTAACTTAACTATTTCACTTGGCCCCACGTTCCCCGTCATTCCAACTGCATTTATGATCAAAGTGTGGAGTATTTAGCTCATAATGAACCTATTAATAGTACAGTAGCCCCTCGTTATATCGCGCCTCGTTACATCGCGCCTCGTTATATCGCTCACTCGGATATATCGCTCTTTTCTTTTGTCTCCCCCCCCCCCAAAAAAAAAAAAAACTTTTAGTTCGAAACTATTTTTGAGAAAATATGTAAGGTGCTCAGAAAAGGTCTCTTTCTCATTTATTTGTCATCATTGAACAAAACGAAGGTTCTTCTATTCTTCTGAATTCGCTGAAAAGAAGCAGCAAATTCCTGTCACCCAAACTTGCATACTGCAGAGACAGTTTGGAAACTACTGAACACTTTCTTTTGTATTGAAACAATGAGTGAAAAGCATCTGTTAGTAATGTGTAATAGTAATCTGTAAAAGTTATGTTTTTTCGTTACTTTTGACTGAAAAAAAAAAAAAGCTAATGTTCGAATAAATGAATTTTTATGTATGCTCCCGTATAATTTACTTGCATGCTGGATAGAAAACTATTTTTAATGACCTCGGTTATATCGCGCTTTCGGATATATCGCACTTTTTTCTTGTTCCCCGAAAAGCGCGATATAACGAGGGGTTACTGTATTACTTTAAACAAAACCTCGGATTTTTAAAAATGATACACGTTTAGATGTCAAAATGCAATTTTCTAAGCTCTGGTGGGCTACTCGAATGAGTTGGCAGGATCTAAGTGCCTTAGTGACGAATTTCAGTCTAAAACTGAAAGAATAAGCATATACATACTGAACGAATACCATCCTTTTTCGCAAACCATCATACTATCAGTTAAGCTTTCTGGTGCAGGTCTGCTTCCATTTCTGGCGGTGATACCTTCTGCAACTGGAAAGAAAAAATATTTAGTCATTTAAAACACCATTGTGCGTATTTTAATGACACACGTCGAAAGGTTTTTACTGTTAATCATGCAATCGCGATCTCCAAAAACTTTATAACTGTTCTATAATTACTTAAACGTCGAAAAAAAATGAGGAAAGTGGAAAGTAGCACCAAGGCTTCACTATATAGCGTTTTATACAGGCTGTTTCATTTGATCAAAATCCTTGGAATAAAAACGGTGGTCATTGTCCAGCGACATCTATCGAATTTTATGGTAACTAACATTATATACAAATCAGATAAATAAAAGACAAAATTAAAAGTTAATTTGTTGGCGACAATTTTACAATTTGGCATTCAATTCTCTTTTAGTGTATTTTAACGTCATTGAAAAGATTATTTTATTTGTTGGTTTGTTCTGCATTTTAACGGCTTATTTTAATTAATTAGCAAATTAGTTTTCATTTTAATTGATTCTAATTATTAATTAACTATGAAACGACACTGGCACCGCAAAGCGATAAATGGCGAATCTATTCGCTAAGCGAGCCAATACTACCAACGGGTTGCCATAGAACTTTTTAAAATTCAGTCCACAGTTCACCATGATACAGTTGGTCGTATAAAACGTTTGGTTGTATATTTTTACCTGAAAAGGGAATTTATTTCCCCTAAAAAGCAGTACTAAAAAGGTCTTCGGCATCAGTTCACTCTGTACTCCACTTCAGTTAACTATATCAATATTTTTAAGCCTTAAAGATAGGATAAACATCGCTTTTTACAGCAGAAACAATATGCTAATAAATGTAAACAAGCATTTGGGTGTTCCTTGTTCAGCGCTCTCTAGCGGGCAAATCTTCACCATTGATGTTTTGAGTAATGATACAGCCTGTATAAAACGCTATCTAGTGAAGCCTTGGTAGCACAGGACTTCGTTTTGTGATGTAGGTACACGGTTAAAACTACAGGTTGCACAAGGCACCTTTAAAAGTGAAACTTTGTACAGTCAAACCTGTCTATCTCGAATTTCACGGGACAGAAGAAAAATTCGAGATACGGAGGTTTCGAGATACAGAGATTGTGATTAAATTTACCAAAATAAGCAATTGGAACAAAGTCAAATAGACTGTTTTGCATTGATATTGTTGAATATTTTACTGTTCGACATGTTGTGAGTTCACGTTTTCCTAATTGTGTTGACCATATCGGTAGCAAATTAATGCATACCTATAAGTACGAATACAGTCTTTGAATGATTGTGCAAAAGATGATTTTTGTCTCCAAGTTATACCATTGATAAAGATGACTCGAGATGAAATTGAAAATAAGAGTTGATGATGTTCGAGGTATAGAGGTTTTCGAAAAAAATCATTCGAGATAAACATGAGAAAAAACACTAAATTTACGCTGTAACATCAGGGAAGTTGAAAAATTTCGACATAGAGAGGTTTTCGAGATAGGCAGGTTCGAGATAAACAGGTTCGACTGTAGCACCAACGGCACCCCCGAAGTGTCACATTTGACTGTCTATGGAACCTTTGAAAGTGCCATTGGGCTCCTTAGGGTGCCATGAGCCACCCAATAGGTGCCATAAGACACCCATGGTGTGCCACATGGAGACAAATGGCACCTTCAAGGGTGCCATAGGGAGTCAAGTAGTATCCCTCAGGGGATGCCGCTGGTGCTACAATGTTTTACCCTTTTAAGTGCCTTGTTCAAGTTGCAGTTTTAACAGTACGTATGTATGTATATATGCATGTATTAGGCTAATCATTAAGCTCTACCTAGTAACACATAAAAAAATGGACAACTTGAATTCAAATTATCTTTTTCACAATCACGTAAACTGTATGCCAGTTAAAAAAGTTTGCAAGCGAAAACGGAGTGATCATTTTATACTTCAATAGGTTCTTATTTAGGCATTTATCGTAACGTGGAAGGAATTCCTTGAAGAGAAAAATACTCTCCTTCAGTTGGACTCCAAATTCACCAATTTTCTCCTAATGGATAGCATACAACTATGTATATATTCGATTATTTCAAAAATTGGCTTTTCCGTTCGATAAACTGCAAAAAATGTCTAATTGTCACGACTGGCGGAGGACTTTTCAAAAGTAGCGGCTGTCATTTCTAGTTGTAAAAAAAAAAAAAAAAAAAAAAACACAGTGAACAATCTGGTTTAAAAAAAAAAAACTAATCATTAAAATGACTGATCAGGAAAATTATATGACATTTTTTATAACTAAATGTTCTGTAAAAGTCGGTATAAATCTGAGAATATGGTATTAATATTTATGGAAAATGAAAATTTTCAATATGCAAAATTCGGCGGAGAAGTATCCAAATAGGTTAGTTTGATACTGTTCCGATGACCTTCGCCACACATAAAATAAACCATTTTGTAATAACGGCAAAAAAATAAATAAATGAATAAAATTCAATGCCAGCAGGAAGTTAATGACTCGTTTTACCCTCTTCCTATCCTAGATGGTCAGGAAATGACATCATATGTTACGACGTACTTCCTATAGTAGTGAGGTTTTCTTAT
Source organism: Uloborus plumipes (assembly GCA_038373865.1). NCBI lineage: Eukaryota > Metazoa > Arthropoda > Arachnida > Araneae > Uloboridae > Uloborus > Uloborus plumipes. The sequence continues at coordinate 25,580 of JAXGGA010003097.1, forward strand.
TCTTTTTTCAAATCTTTTCTTGCTAAAACTATTCTCTAAATCACACAAAATAAAGGAATAAGATGCCAAAATAAATGTTTAAGGAAAATTTATTTTTTCAATAGGGTAAGTGCTCCAGTAGTCGGCCATTTAAGAGATCTTTTGTAGATCTTGGCTAACCTAGAACTTTCAGCTATCAATACAGCAACAAAAACAAGGTAAAACTTTAGAATGAACCTTTCTGATAGTGAATCACCTACTTGTTTCAGAAATTTTAAAAAAAATTAAGTTAAAATCCAAGCTGTTGTCAACACTAGTAAATGCTCCAGCAGTCGGCCACAGAAATCCAGTGCTCGGCCACGTTGAATCCAGTAGTCGGCCACTTCATTTTCATTGATCTTATCTGATATAGGGGGTTGAATTAAAAAAACAAAACAAAGGGAAACTTACAAAGAACCAGACCCGTCATTTGGGGGGTCAAGAGGGGGGATCAATTGCCCCCCCCCCCCCCCGATTTTGAGAAATCAGTTAATCAATACATAAATGGGCGTGGTGTTTGCTTTTTCCGATGAAATTGCAAACACCACGCCCATTCTGATGAAATTCCGATGAAATTGCCCCCTCCCTCTAAAATGGTGAAATGACGGGCCTGCAGCGATGCATTATACTTTGTCTGGTCATATTTTTCGTGGTACCTCTGGTACTCAACTATGTAGATGATCATGTTAGTGTACTTCTTGATACACTATGTGCTTTACATATTTCTCTAACAATCAATCTACTAATTTTAATTTTAGACAGTACAATTAGCACATAATTCTCGGGACATTAATGTTTCTATACTTTAGCTGCCTAAAAACAGTTTTATTTTAAAAACTCGCACTAAAAAGTATTTTTTCTGAATAACGTCTAAAAATATGTCTATATCAAAAAGAAAGTTAAAAAAAAAAAAAGCTTCTGAAGAAAAGAATTTCAGCAGCACTTACGAAAGATGCAAGAAGGGAGAAAATAAACGAAGTTTTTTAAATGTACAAAATGTTCTTGCTTAGGAAGTAAAAAAACAGGAATAGTTTTGTAGTGAACAGCAGTTTTTAGTGACAAATGACCAAAGAATCAAGAAATGAAAAACTGCTTTACTGTTTGTGTAAACATAAAGACGTAATAATAGAGTCGACACAATTATTCATGACCAATAATCACGTCGGCACTTAACTGGTTCACATTCATTAGAACGGAATTTCAACATACGGAACATAAAACTAAAACTGCAGTTTCAGAAATGATTGCTTCCAAAACTGTGCAAGTAAAAATACATTCAAAAACGGGCTGAAAGGAATCTCTATCAAGGCTTCATCTAGCACAGAATGTTCCACTGAAGCAAGGTTATTTGTTTTAAACTAATTGAAGTGAGATGAAATAAGGAACTAAATGCAGGCCCGTCATTTAGGAGGGCAGGGGGGGCAACCCCCCCTGACTTTGAGAAATCAATGTATTTACATGTGGTGTGGTTTTTGATGTTTTCCGGTGAAATTGCATTGTGTTTGGACCCTTTGCCCCCCCCCCCCCGGAAAAACTTGAAATGACGTCCCTGAGTAAATGGAACTCGGGATGTCATGAAAGTAATCTTACAGCTTTCGACAAGAATATTAGTAAACGAGGAATAACCTTGAAAACAAACCAAAATTTAGTTTGCAACAATGTAACCATGTAGTTTTGAAATTAACTCAGCACAATTTTAATCCTCTAGCGAAGAAAACTCAAGAAGTCAAACATTTGGGGAGAATCATTAGTGAAAATATATCAACATTTGAAACAATTTTCCTAAATAGAGCACAGGGGTCTTGAACCTTTGGTAAAGCTAAAAGTTAAGCATAATAGCAAAAGAAAGAATAACTACATGCTTGGCACTCATTAAATAACTTGAGCCTATGTGACTATTGAAGTTTTGCATCTTATCTCCTATAATTGGGGAATGTTTATTAACTGCCGAATAAGTATCAATTGAAGTCAAATCACTCGTTTCGCCAATTTCATGAGTTTAAGATAAAATTTGATAAGAAAAACTATTAAAACACCATTAGATAATAACTAGATGAGTATTAAAACTTATAATCTTTACTCAACGAATGCCTATTTAAAAATCTCTTTTTTAGAATTTTCAATTAAATTTACAACACTAGGAGCAATAAAATGTCGAAATGGTGGTCAAAAGAAGTTAAGACATTCAACTTAATTACTATTTTTCGAGAAAAATAAACTTTGGAAAAGGTATTTTTACTCAAAACAGTTAAATTGTCGCTGCATTTTAAAAAGTTAATTTAGTTTTAATTTGATGAACCCATATGAAGAATGAAAAGCTACATTAAGTATGTGGCCGACTACTGGATAAATCATCCAAACTGCTTAGAACCAGTAGTCGGCCTACCATGGCCGACTATTGGAAATGCAGAAGAATTCTGTACCCAGTAGTCGGCCACCCCTTTAAAAAACAATCGAGTGTAACCAGGAATTCGCTCTTTCATTGAAACATTATGTTAGACATTCCATTAAGATAAAAATCACTCAAATTTACAGTAGAATAAAATTAATAAGTGTAATTGGCCATTTTAAGAAGACGTGTCCTCTTAGCTGAAAAATAAGCAGAATCGTAATCTTGGATGACGGGCACACCATTCAAAATGAAATGACTCATTACTAATTCAAAAAAAGTACCCAAAACTTAACTGCCACCGGTTGATGATTGAGGATAAGTACATGAATGTGTGAATGCGCCATATCTGATTTTGAATTCAAAATGTACTATTTATGAGGAGTTTTATGTCATTGTGGCCGACTACTGGAGACTGGCCGACTACTGGAGCACTTACCCTATGTGCAAATTTGTTTGTTCGTTTGTTTTTGTTTTTGTTTATTTTTTGAAATTACACGGCGGGCGCAAAGAAAAAGTTATGCATTTTATGTATTATATAGCTTATGTTGAATTGTTATTGGTAGAAGTTTGCACCTATAAATATTTATGAACTTATTTAATCTCTGCATAAACATCTTAGTAGACATTCTAACAGTTTAAAAATATCAACTATACTAATTTAACCTTTATTATGGAAAGAAACATAATTAATCTGATTAGTGAAATGTTCAACTGTGATGGTATTTTTATTAAACTAAGTCTTAGGGCGCTTTTCCACTTGACGACACGACAACGACGAAAGTCGGACGGTAATACTGCAACGATAAGTACGGTGTCGTGTCGTCTATAGCACTGCTTTTCCACTCAAACCATATCGTTTCCCCGAAGGGGTCATTTTCCACCGCATTTCATTTCGAAACAGCACAATGTTCGCACGTATATTATTATAGCTGCTCAATTTAACAGATTACGACTACTATATTTGCTTTACCTCATGAGAAAAAGAAAACAAAACAAAAGAAAACAAAAAAGAGACGGTATTGGATGCACGATATTTTTAAAGAAAGTTACATTGTAGGCGAGTTTTACAAACTTTTCAAGAAATTGCGAAAAGATTTTAGGTGATTTTAAATATTTTTACTAAATTTACAAAGAATAGTAAAAAATTAAAATCTGGACAAGGTTATTTAACACAAGTAGTTTAATCTAAAGTGTATTTACAAAGAATAGTAAAAAAGTAATTTACAAAGAATAGTAAAAAATTAAAATCTGGACAAGGTTATTTTACACAAGTAGTTTAAGAGCAAGAATATGAGAGAGTGTCACGCCTGTGATTCATGACCTCTCAGATTTTCTCCCAAAAATTACCAAATGTTTATTATCTTAATGAAAGACCAAATCCAGAATGTTTTGCTCTAAAGTTGAGTTGTTTAGTTTTTATGGACCCCTAAAGATGACAACCCTAAAGGTGCGGCATCAAAAATTAAGCGGATTTTCAAAACATGGAAGTTGCCGTGAGCCAAAACTCTTACCAGGAACTGTTTAACTCCAATTTTCTTTTTGTATATGGAATATAGAAGGTTGAAACTTTACAAAATGAATGTTAAATTTGTGGTAAGTTGTTGCCGTAAGGTCAGTGAAGGCCCTCAAAACAAGGCATTTTTGACGTTTTTTAGCGTTTTTGAGGTCCAAAAACAGCTTATACATTTCAGTTGGCACGGCAAAAGTAGTGTCGTTTGAAAGACTAGTGTAAGCACTTTAAAATAATGTATAAATAACAGAGGAAAGTTCAACGTGCTTTTAGTTGCGTAAGGCCGAAATATGAAAAATGTCATATTTTACCGATATTCAAACGGTCATAACTTCCTCTGCCAACAACATATTGGAATATTTTTTTTGCCAATGTCATACTCTATTCTTTGTCTTAACAGAACAGTTGAGTCCTTTGAGGCGAAATGTGAAAAATTTTTTTACAAAAAATTTATTTTTTCCTGTACATTTTTTGTAAAAAAATTTTTCACATTTCGCCTCAAAGGTCTCAACTGTTCTGTTAAGACAAAGAATAGAGTATGACATTGGCAAAAAAAATATTTCAATATGTTGTTGGCAGAGGAAGTTATGACCGTTTGAATATCGGTAAAATATGACATTTTTCATATTTCGGCCTTACGCAACTAAAAGCACGTTGAACTTTCCTCGGTTATTTATACATTATTTTAAAGTGCTTACACTGGTCTTTCAAACGACACTACTTTTGCCGTGCCAACTGAAATGTACAAGCTGTTTTTGGACCTCAAAAACGCTAAAAAACGTCAAAAATGCCTTGTTTTGAGGGCCTTCACTGACCTTACGGCAACAACTTACCACAAATTTAACATTCATTTTGTAAAGTTTCAACCTTCTATATTCCATATACAAAAAGAAAATTGGAGTTCAACAGTTCCTGGTAAGAGTTTTGGCTCACGGCAACTTCCATGTTTTGAAAATCCGCTTAATTTTTGATGCCGCACCTTTAGGGTTGTCATCTTTAGGGGTCCATAAAAACTAAACAACTCAACTTTAGAGCAAAACATTCTGGATTTGGTCTTTCATTAAGATAATAAACATTTGGTAATTTTTGGGAGAAAATCTGAGAGGTCATGAATCACCTCATAATGCTAGGCGTGACAGTTTCTCAGATTCTTGCTCTTAATCTAAAGTGTATAATATATTTTTATAGTTACGAACAATGCTCTTTGAACTTACCTGTTTTTTTCTTTTCTGTAGAAGTTTTGCCGTCATATTCCTCATCTAAAAATCTAAAAACTTCTTGCCGGGCTTTTTCCCTGTGAATTTTGTTTTTGTATAAAATATTTCGCTTATCCCATAGACACGGTCACTGCTCAATTAATGCACACAAAGCAGACACGTCAAACTTGAATGCCATTACTACTGTGTTGCTCATCGAAGAAAGTTCAGAATGAAAATTTAGGCAGGGATTCAAGTGAAACAGGCTATCGCAAACTGCAATCGCTACTGGAAATGAATTACATTAGAACGTTTCTTGATAAAAACATCGTGACGTCAGCGTGACGTTTGCCTATGAAAAACGAGCTAGATAAAACGTCACAGCCTACTTGGCGAATAAGAGGAGATCACCGACTGCTTGTGAGCTCTTATTGGCTCGGCTCGTAGTGACGTCAGTGCCAAGTAAGTTGATGATAATGTAATTCATTTCCAGTAGCGATTGCAATTCGAAGCGATCGCAGTGCTGTTTCACTTGAATCCCTGCCTTAATCTTTTTTGAAGCATTAAAAATCGTCTGCGCTACAATTAATGAAACAAAGTATAAAATAAAATGATTCAAATCTTTTATTGCTACATCTTTTATCAATCGTCTGCAAATTGAAGCTTATATTTTATTAATGCAGAGATGTCGAATTTAAACGCCATTGCTTTCGTTCGAAGAAAGTAAACAGATGGATGAATATCGTCCCGATTTTAAAGGCGAGACGGATGCCATCCGACACGAATGGGACGACAAACGACAGCGTTCGGTCGGAGACGGCACAATCGTCCTGGAATCGGGAGATGGAAAAGCGCATAGCATATTTTAATGTATTTTGCGTGCTCCAATGTCGGATGACGACAATCGCTTACGATTTATCGTTGCCGTGTCGGTAAGTGGAAAAGCGCCCTTATACGAGTATTAAAGCAAGAACTCTAGTGTAAGTGAAATTACTAGCATAAATTAGTTACGGAGGGGAATGTAGGGCAAAGTGAAATAGGGATTTTTTTGTTTTTAGCGTCAACTATCTGATGGATATTTTAATAAATAGTAGCTTGCCATGTGTGGTGTTGATACAAGCAGTTTCCATTCCATCCATTTCTGCTTTTATGTCTGCAATCCGGTTTCGGATATAGCTCAGTGAGCTGCGCGTACTCCTCCTTTCCGTTTCTCCGACTTCCGCTTGTCGTTATTTGTAGCACTGAACTGTGTTTGGCATCAGGTTGTCTGCAGAGAGTTTTGGCCATGTGCTTGGAAGGTTTTTCGTCTCTGGGTAACTCTCCTCTTTTTATTTTTATAATTGGTTTTCTTTTTTGAATTAATTAATCTTCTGCCTATCTTTTGAACCTAAATTTATACTCCTACTCATCCGGGAAGTTATTGTAATTGCTCAGTTTATGTTAGCGTCCCCTCTATGATCGGCGCAATTTAAGTCATTTTATAATGTTTATGATTGTGTTTTGTAATGAATTGTTGTAATATTTTGTATATTATACTCAGGTACAGTTTGAGAAGGTTGGAATGTTTATCGTATCTATTTTATGTTTGTTTTGGCATTTTCACTGGTTTTGCGTCGCTGGTCATCGTAAGTGTTTTAGGACATTTAATGTATGTTATGTTTTGTTTTATGCCTTGTACGTGTGACTATTGGAATAATTTTTGATGACCTTTTCTGCCCAATGTTTTTCGACTTCCCCGGATGTTGTTAATTGTGTTTTTTAGTTAATTTCTTTTGTTTGCCATGTACGTTAGTTCAAGTTTTGGCGCAGTTCCCAGCTTGGCGACGGTTGGCGTGTTTTCTAAAAGGTGATTCCCTTCTGCTCTTGGCAACCGGGGCTGTTTTGCTTCACATTGCGGAGGCCGCTCTGGGTTGCTATTCTGGGTATTTAAACTTGTGTTTCTCGCCAATTTGGCATTCGATTGATTTCATTCCGTACTGTTGACAGTGCACGGCGAAGCTCTCAACCAGAGCCGAAGTCCGAATCAACTCGTAACATGAAGGAGATTCGTCATACATCCGGAATCAACATGATCGGTAAGCAATGTCCTGTAAGCGAGGCTCTGTAAACTTGGGTTATTTTATTTTCATGGCACAACGCAAAATTATGTATTAAAAACAAATCATTGAATCTCTGCAACATGTTTGAAATTATCATTGAATCTCTGCAACATGTTTGAAATTATCATTGAATCTCTGCAACATGTTTGAAATTATCATTGAATCTCTGCAACATGTTTGAAATTATCATTGAATCTCTGCAACATGTTTGAAATTATTATTGAATTTTTGCAACATGTTTGAAATTATGTTTACATAATCAAGAGAATAAATTATACTCATGGAAGTTGGAAACTTCTTGTCTCTCTTCGATCTAACCACTACGATCTAACAACGTAACATTTGGTGCCGAACCAGTGCCATGAGCATATTTACAGAGCTTCAGCAGACCAGTGACTTTTTATTTTGAATTGACTATATTTTTGTGAACGATGAAGACTGCTATATTGAAATTTTTGCATGACACATTTTCTAAACTTGATGAAATGAATATTATTATTATTTGAAACATTACATTATTCACATCACTTGGTGACTACTTAAATTCAGAATGGGTAGAAGAGTTGCCCCAAATCAAAATGTACCCCCGTCTCAATCAAATACTCCTTTTATCATTGCGGTGCATGACTTCGATGGAGATCCCGCAGAAGTTGAATTTTTTGTCAGCCAGGTCACTGATCTAATTCAATTAAATGATTGGCCAGACCAAAAGGCCTGTTTATATCTTAAATCAAAATTGAAAGGCGAAGCACTCCAATATGTCATTTCCTCCCCACATTTAAAATCTGAAACATCTTACAAAAAGATTTTAGAAGAACTTCTTCTTTTCTTTAAATCAAAGAACCAGAAAATTTCCTTACAGGAATTTAATCAGATTTCTTATATACCTGATGAATTTGGTAAAATGAATTGTTTTTAATGACATGTAAAGTCTGAATCAAAGGTTTTGAATGAGAAATTTGTAACTAAATTTGTGATGACTTTGTTTTGAATAATGTGTTGGAAATTTGATAATTAAGTTGATTCATAGCGAAATGTGAATTTTATTATATTACCTTTGGGCATTGGTAACTAAGTTAGGGGACTCATCTGTTTTGCTCTTGCATGATGTGCATGTAGATGAATAATCTGTTTGGGGTTAAGCAATGTCTTATTTTATGATGATAGGTTTTCTAATTTTATGGGTTGTTGATACAAATTTTATCATAACAATTTACCATTAGTTTGTAACCTATAATGATTTTGCGCCTAAACTCATTTTAAAACAGTATACTCCTGATTTAAATTCTGATCTGTACATATGTATGTATAGTGTAAAACCAATGCATGTGGTATATGATTTTAAATGAATGTATTGAAAATTGTTTTTTAATTTGAAACAAATGAATGTAGAAAACTAGGCATACGTGTTGGAAACATAATAATGTATGTGTTACATTTTGCATTTAGAAGTTTTGTCATAACAAAACAAAAAAAAAAAAATTAAGTAATTTTTGTTTTGTAACAAAAAAAAAAAAGAAAGATCTGTATGCAATTTAAAATTTAGTCATACTAAGTATTGAGTGTTACTGTTTGTGTTGAATGTATTTTAATCATGAAGCCAAAGATTTTGTTTAGGTTATACTTTGTGTTGTGCCATCCTCAATTCAAAAAAAAAAAAAAAAAAAATTTCATGATTTTTTTTTCCCGGCCAAAGGAGGGAATGTGGTGTTGATACAAGCAGTTTCCATTCCATCCATTTCTGCTTCTATGTCTGCAATCCGGTTTCGGATATAGCTCAGTGAACTGCGCGTACTCCTCCTTTCCGTTTCTCCGACTTCCGCTTGTCGTTATTTGTAGCACTGAACTGTGTTTGGCATCAGGTTGTCTGCAGAGAGTTTTGGCCATGTGCTTGGAAGGTTTTTCGTCTCTGGGTAACTCTCCTCTTTTTATTTTTATAATTGGTTTTCTTTTTTGAATTAATTAATCTTCTGCCTATCTTTTGAACCTAAATTTATACTCCTACTCATCCGGGAAGTCATTGTAATTGCTCAGTTTATGTTAGCGTCACCTCTATGATCGGCGCAATTTAAGTCATTTTATAATGTTTATGATTGTGTTTTGTAATGAATTGTTGTAATATTTTGTATATTATACTCAGGTACAGTTTGAGAAGGTTGGAATGTTTATCGTATCTATTTTATGTTTGTTTTTGGCATTTTCACTGGTTTTGCGTCTCTGGTCATCATACGTGTTTTAGGACATTTAATGTATGTTATGTTTTGTTTTATGCCTTGTACGTGTGACTATTGGAATAATTTTTGATGACCTTTTCTGCCCAATGTTTTTCGACTTCCCCGGATGTTGTTAATCGTGTTTTTTAGTTAATTTCTTTTGTTTGCCATGTCCGTTAGTTCAAGTTTTGGCGCAGTTCCCAGCTTGGCGACGGTTGGCGTGTTTTCTAAAAGGTGATTCCCTTCTGCTCTTGGCAACCGGGGCTCTTTTGCTTCACGTTGCGGAGGCCGCTCTGGGTTGCTACTCTGGGTATTTAAACTTGTGTTTCTCGCCAATTTTGGCATTCGATTGATTTCATTCCGTACTGTTGACAGTGCACGGCGAAGCTCTCAACCAGAGCCGAAGTCCGAATCAACTCGTAACATGAAGGAGATTCGTCATACATCCGGAATCAACATGATCGGTAAGCAATGTCCTGTACGCGAGGCTCTGTAAACTTGGGTTATTTTATTTTCATGGCACAACGCAAAATTATGTATTAAAAACAAATCATTGAATCTCTGCAACATGTTTGAAATTATCATTGAATCTCTGCAACATGTTTGAAATTATCATTGAATCTCTGCAACATGTTTGAAATTATTATTGAATTTTTGCAACATGTTTGAAATTGTGTTTACATAATCAAGAGAATAAATTATATTCATGGAAGTTGGAAACTTCTTGTCTCTCTTCGATCTAACCACTACGATCTAACAACGCAACACCATGCGACATCGTGATTGGGGTAAATTGAATGGATACAGTGAAATAATTATTTTCGTTTAATTTTCATTCATTTATCAAATCACTTACGCATTCATATATTAATTAATTCATTTACATTCCTTCACTTCATAATTCATTTATTTATTCACTTACTTTCTTATTCATTCACTAGTTTATTCATCTATTTATTTTTTCTCACCTTCATTAATTGATTTATTCATTTATTATTTCATTATCTATATTTATTTGTTCATTAGTTCCTTTATTTACTTATTCATTTTATCAAAAAGTTTTTTTGAGAATTGAATAGAAAATATTTCGTTAGAACAGTATTTATTTTTCACTTTACCCATAGAAAAAAAAAAGTGAACATTTTCTACTCTTTTAAGTTACAAATTTACTGCGAAAAGTTATTTAAAAAAAACACTGTTTCAATACAAGCTATATTATAATACACATTGTTCTTTGTTTGTGTACTGAAATTGCGAAAAAAATTCAAACAACAAAAATAATTTTTCAATTAATGATTCTATTATTCGTTTATTAAGGCATTCATTTGATCAAAATTACTGTAAGTCATCAAATAAAAAAATGTTTCATTACAAAAATATTGTATCTTTCACTTTGCCCCATGGTTTTTCGAGGTGAAAAGTTTATACCTTTTTTTGAAGGTGCAAAATAACTGTCAAAAATTAAAAATAACATTTCGACGATAGTTGTATTGCAAAATACATTATTCCTTCTGTATGTGGGTCATTCCGACGAAAATGGTACAAATCATGTCCGAGACTTTAGAATTTTTTAAAATCAGTTTTAATTACTACCACCCATTAAGTGTATTTTTTATTGGTTCTCCATTTAATTTTGTGCCATCAAGTATCAATTGATTAGGTATAATCCATTTAGAAATGACACAAAAAAATTATCTTTGTCAGAAGAAGGAGAAAATGACGTGTCCCAGCTTCAAATTGCTAGAATTTTAAATGTGATTTAAAATTAAACTGAAATGTAACAACAAAATAAATGACACTGCACTGCACAAAAGATGCTTCTGACACCATTTCTGCAGATTATTACGCAAATGAAAAAAAATTTCCCCAAAAAACACTATTATTTATCCATGTCCCTAGATTTTCTATGTTTCGAATTGTCCACTCTGTTATATGCCTTTTGGAAATAAAATAAACAATTGCATTCAATCTGATATATTTTTTAAAAAATATAGGTAGTATAACTGCCGTGATTAGCTTGCTACATTGAATTATGTAGTCAACAACCAGGGTGAGCCTCATTCTTTTCTTATGATAGTTAATTTGAACTGTTGGATGTCCACTCTGTTAGAGCCGATTTCATGATGAAAAAAATAGATTTTTTCTTGAAATTGCAGACAGACTTACAGTTTTAGGCTGTTTATTCCACTTTATGCTTGTTCTGTGATTCTAACTTTTCTTTGTGATTATACAGATATTTTTAAAGGCTTATTTGTCCACTCTGTTATATGTCCACTCTGTTAAACAAAGTGATCAAAATATTTAAAATCCTTTCATAAATGAGTCATGTACTAGTTATTTACACTTCATTATACACAAATAAATGGAAACTCAATAAAAAAATATGATTAGTTGGTGGAAATTATTTAAATTGATAATCTTAAGTAAAGAGTTTCAGACATGATTTGTACCATTTTCGTCGGAATGACCCATGTACACTGATTTTCAAAACAAATTTACAATTTAAAGCAGTGAGTAACCGCCTCTTTGTTCATTTTGAAAAAGGTAAGTCATCTCAGCTATTTTACTTTACCCCACATTCCCCCAGATATGTGGTTTGAGGAAATGTAGAAATGTATCATTACATGCTGTTTCTAGCACCTTTTTGCTGCACTCTTTCTCCATCTACTACTAAGGTGAGCATTTTATCCTCCCCATTCTCTCTCATACGAATGTTTTTTTTTAATATTTCAATAGCTGACTTGCAATCAGTGTAAAATATTTTAGTTAATAATTTAAATTATACTTTAAAAAACTAAAAAATGCGCTTTTAGAGTTAATTAAACGAAAAAGATACTCTAACTGATTTCATGCTACTTAAACTGATTTGTTTCCCTCTGGTTTTCAAAAGTATTGAATATCCGCTAAGTTTACATGCACTTACAAAACATCAACATGTAATATAGTTTAGTCTTTAGGATCAATAATAGTATTAATTTTTTTTTCTTCCAGAAGCCATCAGCTTCAACATACATGAGGACTGCGTACTATGCGCTTTGCCTCCTGACAAACACAGGACAGATTTTACGGCACAGAAAGGGTGAAATAACATCCATGGGCAAGGCGGGGTTCGGACCCTTGACCACTTGCTTACAAGGAGAGTACTCTACCTCTGGCCACGTGGCCCCCTAGTATTAAATATATTAATTTAATATTTGCCAAGAACGTGAAATTTATCTTTTATTCAGAGTCACATACATACATACAAACAAACAAGCAAACCCTCATGGGAAACTAATAAAAGCGTATAAAAAATTCAAGCAGCTTTTTGTTTGCGGAAAATGTACAATGCGCAAGAAATGTAAAAATATTTTTCTATCTTAACTGAATAAGAAAATAGCAAGCTTAAAATAATTTAATATGCAAAAAAAAAAAAACTTACCTTGATGAATATAAAATAGGAAGAGCAAAGCAAACAATATCATTCTGCTGCCAATTGTGATTATGTCAGATACTGCGTAAATCAAAACATGTAGATGCGCTATGAACAATTCTTGGAACCTATAAACTTCCTTTATTGTTTTTCCCTTCCTTTGACTCAAAAACTTAATCAAAAATTATTGGAAAACATGTATTGGACAATAATTCAGCGTAAATGGTTTAATTAGAAACAATAATCAACGAAAAGTGAAATTCATGCGTCATATTTAAATCCCATTGGTGAGATTTATCTTTTTGAACGCCAACAGAAATTCGAGAAACAAATGAATAATTAATTTTAGAAGTTTGGTGTTACTGGAAGAAAAGCAAAATGATTTGATAACAATCAAACATTTCATCATTTTCTGAAGTGAAGAATATTGCTTCTGGATGAAGACAATGAATGGGAAATATTTAACAGCTGAAGCTGAAATATTTTACTAATACAGGACTTCATGATTAATGTCCTTAAATTATTGATTAATCTTTCGGAAGATAACATGATGGCTAAAGAGTAGCACACAGAGTGGTTAAAAATAGATCAAAGATTTATGAAATATTTACAATAACTTGTTTGTTAAAAACATAAATGATCACGTTTTTCACATTAATGGTTACGAAATATAATAAATGAATGTATAAAGAAATGTGCTAACTAATAATCAAACAAAAATAATATTAGACTGCACCGGGAACAATGACATTGAATATTTAATAAAATAATTAAATATTTCCAAGTACTCATGCTGAAAAAAAAAAAACGCACACACACACACATCCTTATGCTTTAAGAGAAAGATGTTACTTACAATTAAAGGGCTTAGAAGATGGGGGAAAAGGTTATGTGGCAAAACAGAAATTGCGACTAATTAAAGTTCAAAATTTTATTGTAGCTACTTTTTTGCTGATTTTTTCGTTAGTGTGCGTATGAAATTGGTCTAATGACATCTACTTCTTGATGTACCAAGTTGTATTTGCTTGCTTGTATCCATTGGTTACCATTGTTCAGAGTGTTTTCCTCCAAGCCCTTCAATTCTAACTATTGCAAAATTAGGATGTTTCATAAGATAATAGGTAATGTTGAGAGCCCTCATGCCGACAGGGAAAAAACGTCCTTGCTCTACGATATTAAGTAAATATTATAAATTCAAGCACTTTTTAACTTTTGATGTTTAAAAGCTAATTTGTTACTTGAGAGCACTTATGCCAAAAATAAACATCCTTAACTCTTATGTCCCAAATTAATAACAAAATTTTGAAAATCAGTAGTGTCTAAGGCCCCCTACACCTTAGAGAGAAAACTGTTTTTGATAGCAGGTACTATCTGTCCAGGGGATGCCACAGGGGGGGATTATGGCGGAAGTTGCGCCATTAAAACTTGGGGGGGGGGGGGGGGGTTAAACTAATTTATTTATATGTTTATTTAAATTATGAGCTATTTTTTTTTAATTTAAGTTATTCATTGATTCAGTTTTTTAATTTAAATTATTTCTTTATTATTATTTCTCCTATTTATTTATTTTTTTTTGTGTATGTTATATGTGCTTGGAATGTCTGGAAGGGAAAAAAGCGGTTATATCTTGCGCATAATGAGTACTTTAAAAAAATAATAATATATAAAAAAATAATAGTTATAATTAAAAAAAAATAACATTTAAAAAAATAAATAAAATAAAAAGGAGGGGTAAAAATAAAAATAAAAAGCACAAGAGGGTAGTGAAAAAAAACTTTTTTTTTGGGGGGGGGAGGGGGATTTGCGCCATTGAGCCTGGGGGGGGGGATGGGCACCCCTGCATCTGTCTGCCTCTCAGCGAAGTACAAGGAATAGTTATTAAAAGCATCAGCATGATTACAGCCATATAGGAGTCATAATATTAAATTAATCTAAGCGGGACTAAGCGGAGTCCCGTCGGGACATAAAGGGTTATAAGCAGTGGTGTTAAAGATGTCATGCATTCGAACACTTGCAAACTTTTGGTACCACTTAAAGCAGTTGATGAGGGTACTTATACCAGGCAAAAAGAAAGAAAGAAAGCATCCTTTCTAACGATTTTTAGAAAATGATTCGCCTTCTATCACTTGTAAATTTTTGATGTTTCTTAGGTCAATTGTGTTAACACTCAGCTTTATAATGCCTGAAATAAAATCATACTTCAGCAGCGGGGTTCAAGATGTTAAGTATTCGAACATTTGCAAGCTTTTGATACATCCTTAACTAATTAATGAGGGTACTTTTTAGGTATCCACCAATTAATCAGCAGTACCGATTAATCGGCCGTAATCGGCCACTTTGCCGATTATTAATAATCGGCAAAACTGGAACGATTAATTGGCTGAAAAAATATTTTAAATCATTCTTCTTCAAATTGTACTTTCACTAAGGAACTATGGTAAATAATTTTATCAACAGTAATAATAATTCTCATAGCTGATGTAAAGTTTTTAATAAATAAATTCTCCTACTTTGAATAAATATATACACATAAACAATGTTGCAAAATTTTTCATGTGGCGATAGTTTTCTCCTTAGCACAGTACTTTTAGATCATCTCTAATTTTCACAAAGCATAAAAGTCTTGAATTAAATTGCTAGTAAGTATTATAAATTTTAAATTAAAAGTATTCCTAAATTGGAGTGCTCACCACAGACCCCGCCCCCCGCTTTTTTTGAATTTTATGTATAATTAACATAATTAACAATGTGTTAATGTGACATTTTTGACAATAATATGAACATTGGTTCTAAGAAATTTGATAAAATATTTAAATTATTTAGTGAAAATTAGGAAAATGGAAAGAAAATCTTTCAGGAATAAATTACTTACTATTTCTAAACTCGGAACTGTCTAAGAGAGAAAAAATAGCGATGATAAAATTAGTGGTATTAAAAATAATCATCCTTATCATTAATCGGCCCACTCGATTATTCAGCCGATTATCAACAACCGATTAATCGGTAATCGGTTATCTGCCAATTAGCTTATCGGCGCATCCCTAGTACTTATAACAAGGCAGAAAAAAACATCCTTACCCTACGATGTTCTGAAAATGCTCTACAATCAAGCATTTGACGAACTTTTGATGTTTCTTGAACTAATTGGTAACTGCAAATATTACACAATGGATTTTTTTCTTCTTTTTTTTAATGTTTGATCACAACTGGCTGAGTAACACAAGGAATGACACGATTTAATCACGACAGCGATGGCTTTTGTGTAGCGTAGATAAATGCTTTTGGGCACAAACAATAATAGACCGTTTTCGTGCGAGCGAAAATAAAGGAAACGACAATATTATTATCGTGTCGAACACGAACACAAAAGACACAGAGCAAGATACCGTATCGGTAAAAAATTCACATTTTAATGGAATCCCCAGATTTTTTAATGTGAAATACAACAAAAGTATTTCTAAATGATTAGAATGAAAATTTTGGAATGAATATGGAATTTATCTCGGATTTCTTTATTTTTTTTTTTGTCTTCTGCAATTCGTATTTTATTTATTGTTGAACAATAAATTCTTGTTTAAAGTGGTTTCATTTAAAAAAAACTTTAAAATGGGGTAGTGCGTTAAAATTTAAATTCTTTTGAAGAGGGAATAAGTTTCCACAGCAAAATTTAAGCTACAAATGTTTTTAGTGCTGCCATCTAGCAGCAAAAAAGGAAGTTTAAGTATAGTTTTACGAAATGAGACCGTTATTACACTACGCAACAAAAAATAACTTTTTAGATTTTCGTGTTTAGCGAGGCAAAATACCTTGAAAAGAACTATGTTTGAGCGGAACACAATTTTAGTGTTGGGTTGTTATCCATTGAGTAGTCAGCTACCGTCCTCAAGCCAGGGCCAAAGCCAGGCCCGTCATTTAGGGGTCAGGGGTCAGGGAGAGGTCAATTGCTCCCCCCCCCCTCCCCGCTTTGCGAAATCAATGCATTTTCATAAAAGTGGGCGTGATTTCTGTTGGTTTTCGACAGAATTTCATTGTGTTTACACCCTTTGCCCCATTTTCCAAAACTAATCGCGTATTATTCTCCCATAAAAAAGTCATTAGCCAAAAGGAAGTCTTTTTCTTTTTCTCTCAAAAGACATAATTTCATCAAAAAGAGAAAACGCAACACTTTCACTACATTGGTTCAAATGTATCATTACGTCAGCCATAAATTGTAACTTAGCAACCACTGATATGCTTTCAGTATTGAATATTGCAGACCATTATTTCTATAGCATTCTTTTAAACATGAAGTGAATTGTTTCACCCCGCGGTATTAATAAACCAAATCATGTTCAATGCACATTTAATGTATCTTATAGGTTTTTCAATGTGTTCAAAAATTAAAGATTATATTTTCAAAAATAGACAGAAGAAAATCCAATTTGAACTTACAATTCTCTGAAATGTATATAGTACCGTTAAAAGGCGAAATCCGTTATGTCACGCATTTCATAAAATAAGAGTATGAGTCAGTTAAGTATGTTGAGTTGAGTTGAGACTAATCCTCCAAATGTCTGACGAAGTCAGACAAGGTCCATCAGACCATTGATCCGGAGGAAATCGAGGACAAGAAGAGGTGATTCAAAGATATCTTCTTTGCAAAGTCCTAGACAGTCCAGGATGTGCTCTGGAGAAGCCTGCTGAGTTTTGCATTTAAAGCAGACGTCGAAGACTTTCCTGCAATCAATGAATGAAAGACTCTTCGTGTGGCAGCTTGCTAATCAAGAAATTGCAGTTTTCGATGATCTGTCACAATTGAGGGCGAATGAAGAGCCAGACTCTTTGCCAGCGTACCACTCATGGTAGGGAGGGATCTTGAACTCCTTCAAAATCTCAGAATTTACAATAGATTGGTGTTCTGAAAAGGTAAGTTCTGAAGAGGAAGGATTGTCGGAGTAATAGCCCATCTTGGCCAGTTCATCCGCCCGGTCGTTGCCGAAAATGTCTACATAGGATGGAATCCATTGAAAGTAGACTTCATAGAGCTTGGAGATGAGCTTTAGTTTAAGGAGGATAGAAGTGCTAGTTTTATCACCAATTGCAGTCTAGTTGTGGAGGTGCTGTATAGAGCTACGACTATCTGAAAGGATCCAGAGATCTCCATATTCATTGTCATTGAGAATGGCCTCAAGTCCCTGTTCAATTGCTATTAATTCAGTTTTGAAGACTGAAGATGAATCAGGGTTGCGAAGGCTGATAGACAGTCATAAATTTATTGAGTTCCACGATTTTTGCTAGGTATTCTACAGAATAACGATTACTCTATCTTGAAAGTAATAAATGCGGTACTCGAAAGTTCTTTAAACATGTTCTAGCTTCTTTTGGTCAGTTTTGAATAGTTTGTATGTGCTTTCTAACAACCTGTGTGCGTGTGTAACCTTCACACCGCTGCTTTTGGACATAAAAGTTGGTGCAGTTTTTGCTCTTTTCAGCAATAATAAATTATATATTTTGCTTTTTCTAATCATTAACCAAGAAATCATCTGCAATTGGGATAAAATGTATTTTTTGGATATTGTATTCTTGTTATTTGGGTAGTACAATCAACGTTTTTTTTTTTTTTTTGCAAGAAACACAATGAAAGACAATGAAAAATATATTTTATTCATTTTTGTATAAGGAAAAAATCGTTTAAACAAAAAGGTATATTCATACGTATGTAAATATGTTAATGAAGAGCATGTATTTGAGCACAGATAAAATCTGCAATGAGAAGGTGCAATTTACAATTATAAATTAATAAAAAACAGTAAAATTACGCAGCTATAGTCATAGGCCTTAATGTTTATTAAGTATTTCAAAAAGGTTCTAATTATACTTCATTTTCAGAATATGAAAATACCTTAGAGCATCAAAAATCCGAACGTCAAAAAAACTGAAGCATCAGAAATCCAAACGCACTCTTATATAGTTTTATTAAATTGCTCAATAGTTGCTAAGGAACAGATGAGTTCCAGATTTTTGTATAAAGTCGGTGTACTTTTCCGAAGTTTATTATATGTTCTTTGTTTATTTACTGTGCACTGAAAAAAATAAGCTGTTGTTTTTACAGTCTAATACTGAAAGCAGAGGTTTCTGTTTCAAACTGTAAACTCGCAGTGATAAACTGTAAAACTAGCTATTTACAGTTTCTTTTTGTACAGTTAATTACTGTAAACTAGTGATTTTACAGTTTACTACGGCAAAATTAGCAGTTTTGCAGTTTATTACTGTAAAATTACTGTAATAATAGCTGTATCATACTGTAAAAACAACATTCATTTTTTACAGTGTACAGTACAGAGAAGCTGCAAAATTATTTTTCTCTTTTCTTTGATTTTCAGAAAACAATGAGAGTAAATTTTTGTTAAAAAGTACAATTACATATTGTAGCGTTATGTACTGTAGTGCATGTTGTGTGTATTCATACTGTCTAACTATTTTACTCGGTTAAATGGTATAATATTTTCTTAAACGATATTTCATTGGTTTTTTTTTTTAAATCTGAAGTACCTATGGTGCCAACTAAGGCCCCTATATAGACGAGCCGAAGCATCAAGATTAAGTTTCACCATTTTGGATCCAGCTCGTGTTATGTCTTCTCTGGTGGTTGATGAATGGTTGTCTCTTCTGGCAAGTTATCGCGTTTTAACAAATTTTCAATGAGAGCAATTATTAGCGGCACGTGAATTTGGCATAGCTTGGCACTGTCTGAAATTTTTCTCTGGGAACCCTAATGAAAAAGTGAAAGTAAAAATAATGAATTGGATCCAAAGGGGTCGAACTTAAGCTTGATGCGTCGGCCTGTATATATAGCGGCTCTAGTGCCAACTAGTTCGAAATTTTGACGCTCTACTACAATAGTATGTGCAATCTTCATGCAGTGTATGCCATCATAATGCATGAAATTGAAGCAATTTTTTTCCTATGCGTACCCAGGTAGCACAAAAAACGTTTTAACGTTTTATAAACGTTTTTAATCCGTTGTCACAACGTTAATAACCATTTTACAACCTTTGAAAAACGAAGTGTGCTACTTGGGTAACTGAGTGCTTATTTTTTCCTCTTTTACTAACAATTCTGTACCTCAGAACCAGACTAACGTAAGTCCATTTTCGTCATTTTTCAGTAGAGGGGAAAAACGATGTATTCGACAATCGTTTTTCCCCTCTACCGAAAAAGGACGAAAATGGACTTACCCCAGGTAGCACAAAAAACGTTTAAACGTTTTATAAACGGTTTTAATCCGTTGTCACAACGTTAATAACCATTTTACAACCTTTAAAAAACGAAATGTGCTATTTGGGACGTTACTCTGGTTCTGAGGTACAGAATTAACGATTCAAATTTCAGCTTTCTCTTTTTTTATCATTTTCAAAGTATAAGATGGAGTATTTTCGTATGTTATCTCCATACCACCAATTCATAGTATTTTCTGCTTTAAAATGGTTTGGTCACCAAAAGAGCATTGGATGAAATACAGGGTGTCACCAAAACTGACGGTCGAGTTCGGAAAGATCATAAAAGAAAAACAGGACACGATATACATCTATCGCTTGCAGCCTTTCTTGTGGGAAATCAGGAAATTTTAACCCTAAAATCAGAATATTTATTTCCTAATTCTGACAATAGATGGCATTGAAAAATTAGTAAAGAAATAATTACAAGCACCTTGTAAGAACTGCTGCAAGAAATGAATTAACGATGTTCAGACTTTTACAACACTTATACAAACAAGTTGTGCATTGAAATACAGAAGGAAGATATCAAAGTCTCAGTTTTTCCCGTAGCCTTCACTCACGCCTGATGCAGAAAATCTATATGTTATAGAAATCCAGTTTTCGTCAGATTTTCATCAAACTTGGCACAGAGGTTCCTTGATACACTAGAATTCACATAGGCGGGGTTTTGAAATTTTAAAAAATTCAAAAAAGCTCAAAATTCAAAATTTTTGTTTCAAAATGGCCATTTTCTTTCAATTTTGAATAGATAGAGTAATAGAGATAAACCTTTAAGCATACAAATTGATGAAACGTAACACATTTAAATATGAGTATTTTCCAACAAAGATTACGATTAACAATGAATTATCAATTAAAGGCTCACCTATTTCATTTTAGCATGAAATAAGTTAAACATAATGCAATACCGGGCAACGCCGGGTAACAAGCTAGTGTTAACTAAATATGCAAGAATGAAATTCCCTGGGGTCCCAATCGTAAGGCTACAAACGATACTTCTCTATCGCATTTCGTTTTCGTTTTCAAAATTCATGAGTCACTTCGGGACACCCTGTAAATGAAATGAAGGCATATTTACATGCAAGTATACACTGCAAAAAATGAACTGCTGTTTTTACAGTACAATTCTGGCAGCCGAGGTTCCAATTCAAAACTGTAAAATGAGCATTAATAAGCTATAAAAATAGCAATTTTACAGTTTCTTCATGTAAAGTTGGCAATTTTACAGTTTATTGCCGTAAAATTTATCTGTATTGTACTGTAAAAACAACATTTGTTTTTTACAGTGTAGCTTTTGCTTTTACATTGGTTCCACCAATGTCAACAAGCTAGACCCGCCGCCCCTAACACTAGACACATAATGCCTAGCAGCTGCTTTTTGCAGTTCTTTCTTCCTCCTGTCCTCTCTGGACTGATACAGCCCGATGGATCCAATGCCCATGAAAAACAGCAGACCACCAAGCAGCAACAGCACAATGCCAGAAATCCACAAGGCTTCTGGTTCGAATGGTGAAGACCCTAGAACTACGAGGATGATTCCGATGGTGAAGATGAGGCCTCCCAATGTGCAGGAGAAGACACCGAGGTTGAAATACCTCTTAGGTGTCTTCGGCCGCTCGTAGTAGTACCCGTAATTCGTAGTCATGTTCTGAAGATTATAAGTTCTTTTGTCAAGGATAGGTTCTAAGATATGCTTATATTATTTTGCAAGTTTATTTAATTGGCGTGTTGAGTATTTTTCCTGCCATTATGAAGATTCGCAATACAATGTTGAAGACAAAATACGGATGATGCTGTAGGTGCTTGATTGGCAACGGGATACGGAATTTCAGTTCTGAATCCTGAAACAACAAATATTTTTTAATCAAAAGAGGCAGAGAATTAAAATAATTAGAGAAAAAACATATATCAATTTGTATTTAATTATAATTTCGTCTCTAACTCGACCAATAGTTTATAAATACTTAATATTTTGCTGAAATAGTATTATAGCTCGCACAACACAAGCAAATTATAAATGTGTTCCATGGACTAAAATTGGCTCAAACCTGACTTGGGAGTGTTTGTATGTTGTGATTAGAATATGCTGAACCTTTGCAATGCTTTCAGGTTAGATGTGCTTCTACTATAGTCACAAAACTCAGTATTATATAAATATGTAATACATGTAGATAAAAAGAAATATTAGTAGATAAGTAGCTTACAAATTCTACTGATATAAGGTTAAGTAACAACTAGACTTATTTACTTTCGTTTATGTCTATCAAGTGCCGGCAAGATAATGTTAAAAAGTCACACGAGGAAGTGAGAAGCAAAGGTAGCGCAATTAGACTTTATAAAATTTCGAATATAGTTAGCCAACAAAGTTCAAACGGCAAGTAGACTTTCACTAAAAAGTTTTCCCAAATCTTGCTGTTGAGCAGCACTTGCCAATGCGTTTAATAACATCTCTTTCGCCAAAACTTATGAGAATATCTTCGATCAATCGTTTTAGTTATCTCCAGATTTTTATCGTTGGCACTCACACCCCATTATTTTTAGGTATCTCACATGTAGTTTACTGACATGTCCAATGAAAAAGAAATAGTTTCAGGTAAATAATTATACTCAACTAAACTAATTTTTACAGCCAAATATGTCAGAATTAATGGATTTCCTCCAATATACAGCATTCGACAGAAAGGTCTCCCTCATTAAAGAAGTGCTGTTATTTGTTGTTTCTGATCCTTAGCTGGCAAGACAAGGATCAAACCAGCTCCATGAGACCAAAAACCATAGTAGTAGAAACTGGTCAGAATGAATGGATTTCCTCCAATATACAGCTTTCTACAGAAAGGTCTCCCTTTATTAAAGAAGTGCTGTTATTTGTTGTTTCTGATCCCTAGCTGGCAAGACAAGGATCAAACCAGCTCCATGAGACCAAAAACCATAGTAGTAGAAACTGGTCAGAATAAATGGATTTCCTCCAATATACAGCTTTCTACAGAAAGGTCTCCCTTTATTAAAGAAGTGCCATTGTTTGTTGTTTCTGATCCCTAGCTGGCAAGACGTAGATCAAACCAGCTCCATGAGTCCAAAAACCATAGTAGTAGAAACTGGACTCATGATAAAAGGGGGAATTTTACAGCTTTTGTGGGCCGGAAAGGCCCCAAGCACCTGAGGTGGAATGATTTTTCACCAAAATTTTCGCCTGCTAACTTTAGCTGGGCATGCACCTATAAATCTTATGGGCGGTAGTTATGATAAAAGAAGATGTTTATAAATGCTATTTAAAACTTAACAAGTATCAAAAGTAAATATGCTTGATATAACGGGAGTTGAAAGAGTTTCAGCGCTCATTTTTTCTGTACCTATCAGTCCTATGAAGACAATAAATAAAATGTTTCAGATACTATCTTCTGTCTCTTGAAGATCAGAAGCAGCAAAATCCACGAAATTTGTCATAATATAATAGTTTATCAATAATTCATATTTCCGAATAAATGTTACCAATATCACACTTTTATTGGATAGAGCTTAATGAAAACAACACATCCTCATCGTAGTGGAAGAGGAAGGTAAATAAAAATGGAGTGCATTTGAAACATCCTTTTCCGTAGGTCCTTCAAACGAGAGAGAGAGAAAAACTAACTTTAATGTTCCTTAGAAAAATATGAAAGCAAGCGGAAGTCTCCAAAGAATAAAAATACCACCAACCCTCAATTTATTCGGCGATTCCCCACACAATGAGCCCATTCACTGAAATGGTGCGCACCTTGCGTTTTTTCAGCTCCAAAAGCGCTAACCTTGTTAACGCCCTCGACCCAAGAAAGCTCAGCAGCGGAATTTGAAAACAGCACAGAGGATGTGCATATAAAAGTCGATTGCCTCAGAAAGTGGAATTCGTTAGCCGTGGTTTTGCAAGGTTCCGCTCTTGAAATTTTTCTACCTTTGGAAAAGGATGAGAATGTTAATTCAACCTAATATTGCCTAACTTTTTTTCCAAAGATATTTTCTATACTGGTTACACGGCTGGCAGAAAACACTTTACAATGGTTGTGTGCTACAATCTGTTAATAATGAATTGAAACAATACCAAAGTAATAATTGAACACTATTATATTTTATTGAAATGTTCATTTTTGGTAAATTCAGACACATTTTGGACCGTCCCTAAAAAGGGACGCTAGGCATTGATGGGTTGATAAAATAACGAAAGCTCAGTTTGAGAGAGAGAAAACATACGCGAGTGCAGCGGAAGATTGTTTGGTGGTACCAGCCCCCCACCCCCGTCATCTTTGGTTTGACTCTTTCTAGCTAATTCTCGAATATCAATAAAAAACGAATTATGACAAACATGACAACCCCTCCTCCCCAGCCTAGGGGGCTCGTACAGGGGGGCGACTTCCCTTTCACTTCCGACAGTAAAGGGGCCTTGCACCCTCACTTTTCATGGTTGAAACGTAATGATCAAGTGAAAAATATTTTTTTACTCAGTGGATTGATTAATTTCACCAAAATAAAAGCTGAAAATTCCAAAAATATGGGGTTTTTTTTCAGGATATTTCATAAGAATGAATGAAAATCAACCATGCTGACAGATTTTTGAGGTCATATTCCGCATTTTTTAGAGTTTCAGTTTAATCAGTAATGTTAAAATTCAGAAAAAAAAGATCACAAAAAAAAAAACTTCAGAGGTGCTGCCTTCTACCCCTATATTACCTTTGCCCCCCCCCCCCACTCCAGCACGCATTTCTCTTCACCCCTCCCCCCCCCCCCCACTTTTTTGGTGCATTCAGCCGCCTATGCTTCCAACTGTGCGAACTATGACTGTAGTGGTGTGAAGTTAGTCGCGCATTGGTGCTGGAATACACCAGAACGCAGTTACGTAACTCAATATTTGCCTTTTACATTAGATATGTTTTATTTGCAATTTTGTATTAACTTTGATTTTTTCTTCGGCATTTGTTCTATTATTTCAGTACATACGAAAGTTTGCGTGAAATGATATAGGCGGAACAGCAGCAAGACAGGGTGACATTTTTACGCATTATATATTTTGCACTTTATTCCCAGAATGTTAAACTTTGGTTTTTATGATGACTTTGGTGACATATTCTCTTATAAGCAGCTGTTATGTATCATAATATGAAGTATCAACTTTCCAAAAAGTTTTTTGTATTTAAAAACTAATTATTTGTAGGTGTTGCCGGAGTTACAGTATGGAAATATATGCAACACGTGCAATTCACTATTAAAAAAAAAGAAAAACTTTTTTTAAGTTGATACTACACGTAATATTATATAATGCATCTTTATATTCGAATATATCGATATATATAAAGATGACGGGCTCTGTATCTATGTTTGTAACCGATGGTCAGAAGCCCTCACAGCACCAAGAGACCTGAAACTTGGCACAAAAATTCGAACGTATCCCCGTGAAATGCACTTCGAAGGACGAATTCTAAATTTCGAATTTTTTTTTTAATTAATTAATTAGTCTCATTTTTGGTGTATCCGGCATAATTGAGGGGGGGGGGGACTTTCCCCCAGCCCATAACATTTTATTTCGTTGTAAAGGATTTTGTTTCCTGAAAAAGAAAAGTTTTGGCACGGTTCTCTCCGTTAATTAGAACAGGAGATATTAATTAATCAAATTTAGTCAATTTTCAAGGCTTAACTCTATACGCAAAACTGAAACACTAGGTCCATTTTCCATACAAACTGCTATTTCGTCCCTGAAGTTATATAGTGGTTTAAATTTGAGTACAGAGTTAAGCCTTGAAAATTGACTACATTTGAGTAATTAATATCTCATGTTACTCACTTAACTTAATGTCTTTTTGATTTAATTGGCGAATTGTTTTGAACTTTATCTCAGAATTTTTAGTGGAATTAAAAAGGTTGTGGAGCACATTTGAATTAAAGAATAGATTAATTTTACTTCAGAGGGTTAGATTGAATTTAAATTTATTCAGTTGACTTCATTTACACTTATTGCACGGGCATCGGAGTGCGGATACTGCTAGTCATACATCAAAGCTAAAGGTTTAAATTCTATAAATAAAGTGCAAATATATGCATAAAAATGTCACACCCGTGCAAGTGATTTAAACAAGTTTTTTCCTACCGATGTGTACATCACCCTTTTAATTTGAACAAAATTATTTTAAAACATCCTTCATGTTCTGAATGCAACGTATTAGCTCAAGCTTTAAACTGATTTGTGCGATTAATTTAACTTTTAAACGCCAAGATTTATCAGTGCCAAAATAAGTAATGTGGAAGGAATCAATTTTTACCTTTAAAATCTCAAAAAGATTCAATTGTTATTTGCTGCTGTTCTTGGCAGTCATTGAGCGTGAAATAATGTCCAGCCGGGCACTTTATGCTGTGCTCAATCATTAGTTAGTCCGTGGTCTCGCTTCGCTTCGGATTCGTTGACCTAAGATCAGATCACTTCAATCACATTGACCTAGAAAGATGTATTGAAAATTATTATTAGATTTAAGAGGAACCTTTTCATACTAGCGCGTGTGCTCTGAACAGGTTTGCAAATTTTTTAGGCAAAGGTGAGATGAAGATTTAAAAATAAAATAAAATTTGAGTTTCTAAATTTGTAGCGGAACAAGTAACTTTCTCACCACGGAAATGGAGATGAATCCACGAAATAATTCAATGAACTAATTTGATTCAAGAGAGTACTACCAACGCCTCCTAAACACTAAATGCCTGCAACTTTCTGGTTTTTAGCACAGAGCAAAATTTCATTCTTGGTTCACGATACACTGCCATCTACCAGAGTTCTTCGAGGAAAGAGAAATTAACGATTGGTTCATTTCTAAATTTAAATTTAAAAATCAACCAATCAAAATTTAATTCGAATATTGTTTGGATCCATCGCCAATAGCTGCAAAATGCCCTTGGTTCACGATACACTGCCATCTACCGGAATTCTTCGAAAAATTAACGATTCGTTCATTTCTGAATTTAAATTTAAAAATTATCCAATCAAAAAATAACAATGGCATTATCGGATTGCCGCAAGGTGGCGTTTAAAGTGAAGCCCATCTCGAACGTAGCGAAGCAAATGTTCTAGGCATTTAGTATTTAGGACGCGTTGGTACTAGGGGAGACCGGGGCAGGTTTACGCATGGGGCACGTTTACGCAGCGCACTTTTTCAGAAACGTGTTGTAGTTTGCTCAACATCGGTGACGACAGATTCATCCGGGCACCTATCGGATATTCTCACAAGAATTTTAACGTCAGTCGAGCTTCTGCCTAGCGCGCAGCGAGGATTACCTGTTTTCTGCCAAGTTGAGTAAATTTTGTGTTCAGCTTACTGAACCTTATTGTATGCTAATAATACTTTGTTAAAGATAAACAAATATATGAACGATCGCAGAATTTAATGCTCTTTTTAAAAATGTAATTGTTTTGACTGAAATGTTATTGTATTTGGTTGTACATTAAAAATAAGCTAAAAAGTAACGACGGGGCACATTTACGCATCGACTACGGGGCACGTTTACACAGTAAGAACGCGCGTAAACGTGCCCCGAGGTCGATGCGTAAATGTGCCCCAGAAACTTATTTAGTTTCTTTCCTAAAACGACGTAGCAAACTCTCGATTAGGTCCCCTCAAGCTACGAGCTTAACTCGAGCCACAAGTTTTAATCGAGTTAATGTTTCAGCATTTTTTGATAATTTGACTACAGTGATAAAAAGACTGAAAGTTGGACCAGGGGATATCTAGAATGTAGATGAGACAGGGGTTACAACTGTTTGTAAGACCGACAAATTTATTGCGCGCAAAGGGTTTCGCCAGATAGGGAAACTGACATCGGGAGAAAGGGGGACTCTCGTAACAGTGGCCCTTGTAATCAGTGCTGCCGGTTCATTTATTCCCCCATTTATTGTTTTCCCAAGAGTCAACTTTAAGGAACACTTTCTGAGAGATGGTCCTGTACGCAGTGCTGGAGATGTTAACCCATCGGAATGGATGATGGAACACAACTTTTTTAAATTTGCTATGCGTTTTGTGACCAATGTCAGGTGTTCCGTCTTGAAACCATGCCTTCTGGTTTTAGATAATCATGAGTCCCATTTGTCAGCGGATTTATTGGACTATTTTAAAGACAGTGGAGTGACGCTACTATCATTCCCGCCCCACTGCACTCACAAACTGCAGCCACTTGACGGCACTGTTTTTGGGCCACTCAAAAAATACATTAACACTGCATGCGATTCGTGGATGGCTACTAACAAACGCCCAATGACAATTCATGACATTCCTTCCATTCTCGCATCAACTTTACACCTAGCAGCTACTCCAGCAAACATAATGGCCGAGTTTAAAGAGACGTGGATCCATCCATTAAATCCACATATATTTACTGATGTTGATTTCATGCCCTCTTACGTCACAGACAGGCCGCAACCAACTTCGCCGACCAATAGCCCCACCATCAACGCCTCTCTCAGTGCATTAGAAGTCTCTGAGACGCAGAAGCCTTTTGATCCTCCAAGCATTTCTCAAAATAGGCCTTCCACTTCGTCACACGTGGACTACCCAACCCCCGAACAAATGAAACCTTTTGAAAAAGCAGGACCTAGGCGTGGCACTAAGAAAGGGAGGAAAAAGAGAAAGTCAGCAATCCTAACTGATTCTCCAGTTAAAGAAGCTTTCAGACCAGTGCAGCTGGAAGCAAAAAATAAAAAAATTATTTCACAACAAAACAAAAACAAGAAACTACTTAAAAATTTACTAGTTTCTGTGGAAGCAGAACAAGAAGATAGCAAAGGAAAAAGAATTGAACCAAAAAATTCCAAAAGGAAACAGTTGGCGTTGGCACCCTCTGCAAAAATTAACGACTGAAACTACTTAAGTCATTTTCATCATCACTTCGTCATCAGAATCATTCTCTATTTTAATCGGCCCTCCGATTCTCTATTTTAATCGGCTATTTTAATTTAAGCCCTATGTTTTCAGTTCATCCTACAAAATGTTCTTTTATTAATTTTCTTTATTTTTTGTTAGTAAAAACTGTAACTTTGATGGTCAAAATGACTAAGTAGTTTCAGTTGTTAATTGGCAATAAGCCCCGAGTTTGCAGTTTATCTAAAAAATGTTCTTTTATAAATTATCTTTATTTTTTATTTTTAAACAGTGCTTGAAGTTATAAATAAAACATTTTAAATTAATTAAAAATTCATTTATCTCAATACTTGGCACTCTAATAACGTGCTCCTTAATGCGTAAACGTGCCCCGATGTCGATGCGTAAACGTGCCTACGCAACAGACTTTGTCCTAAATATTATTTTTTTAACGCTTAAATACAAACACAAGGCGAAAACTGAATGCATAAATTTGAACTTCATTAAATGCTTAATAAGAATATAACGTTTGAAATTTCCTAAATTAAAACATAAAAATTAGAAAATTCACGGAAAAAAATCCGCGTAAACGTGCCCTGTCTCCCCTACTGGTAAAACGTCTGCAGTAGAAGATGTTTGAAAAGGACAGTAATAAGTTAAAAACGATGATTGAAACCACTTTTTAAGAGAAAGGCATATTAAGAGGAAAATAAGGTTGAAGTACAGCAAATGATATACCGAGTTATCTATATAGTTATCAGGGCCGTATTTAAGGGGTGAGTTTTTAGGGTTCAAACCCCCTCCGAAATTTTAAAAACTATTACAAAAATTCTTTTCATAGTTTCTCACCGAAAAAAAATTACTGCTATTTCATTTTAATTCTCTTATTTACTTTGAAACTGCATTTGAAAAAGAAATTATCATGATTGAATAATTGTACAAATTAAGTGTTTTTTCTGCAATATTTATTTTTATTTATTGCAAACATAATTTCTTAACAATACACTTTTCAATTCAAATTTTTGATACCACCGAAAAAAAAACAGCAAAATTCTTCAAATTTGTAAGTAAAAACTCTATATTTAACACATCTTATAAGTGTCCATAAAATAGAAATTTCAAAAGTACTCCTTCAATTGTGCGTATATGAGTCAACTCATCTATCCAGATTTTTTTTTCCTTCATTAAAAATAGCTTTTTCTTTTTTTTGAAACATTTTTCACTTTAATACCCTTATAACATCTCTTGTAACAAAAATCAATGGAATACAAAACATGGGCAGGGATTCAAGTGAAACAGGCGATCGCATATTGCAATCGCTACTGGAAATGAATTACATTAGAACGTTTCTTGATAAAAACATCGTGACGTTAGCGTGACGTTTGCCTATGAAAAACGAGCTAGATAAAACGTCACAGCCTACTTGGCGAATAAGAGGAGATCGCTGACCGCTTGTGAGCTCTTATTGGCTCCACCCGTAGTGACGTCAGTGCGATTAGCATTTATTGCGATTGCAACTTATCCAAATTTGGGAATTTGTGATTGCAATGGTGAGTAGCGATCGTCCGTGTTTCACTTGAATCCCTGCCATGAAATCACATTTTATTGACTTTATAGCTTTCACGAGAAATAGGTTTGGTAAAACCCTCCCCGAAACTAAGGTCTGGTTACGGCCCTGAGTTACTTAATGGAGAGCGTAACTGAACTGTAATGAACAATTTCGGTAGTAGCAGTACTTTGTCTGGAGCAGTAATATCGGAAAATAATTACCGTGAAATCCTTAGTGCAGTGCTAAGTCCAAAAGTAGTTATCTGCAGTCGAGCTCAAACTGAGATATCACTCTTTAACCCATTTATGCCCAGTAGCCTAAAAACGGGACGCTTGTTAGCTACTGCATACAAAAACCTGTAATGGGTATATCGTTTCACTAAAACTGTTTTTCACAAGTTAAATAGTCCTTCTTCTTGAGAAAGACAGTTAGAACCACTAGTTGGACATCAGAGTTATTTATTGACAGCTATTTTCAGACAGATCAGTCAAGCAACGATCCAGCATGGGTAGCCGCAGAAAGTAATAGTTTTCTGCGAGCTTTTTTTTCATAAAATTAAACTATTTTAAAATGATTTGCTTAAAATTGATCGCAGATGTCTACTGTTTGGTTACTTTGCAAAAGTCAAGTCAAGTAAGGTCGTACTTTGCTCACATATCTGCTCAGTGTCCCATAAATAGGACGTTAAATAATTTAATAAATATGGCGACGGCGATCTAGTTTACGGATAAAATGTATGTAAACCATTCCATGTAAGAATTTTAAGCAGAAAATATTTTAAAAATTGTTTAAAAAAACTTGGGCATAAGTGGGTTACAGTTTTGCGCCTCCATGAATTTCATTCAGATGATACTTTTTCAGATTTTTTTCAAAAATATTTACCGTTCTCAAATGTCCATGCTATATTGTATATAGGTAAAATACATCACAAAGAGCCACCAAGTGACGATAACTCAATTCTGTTTAAAAGTGCCGACACGCTTTTTGTGCTTGAGCACTGTAGTATAGCTGTTCACCTTTGGTATGCACATCGTTATTTCACAAAACTACCTGTCATATTCGAAGTCTGTTGCTAATATATATCTAGATTTTTCCGATTGAACGTTTCGTAAAACATTTGCGCTGAGATATCTCGTCTTCTATCTCAGTGAAAAATTTCTTCAGCCAGAAAACTATTTAATGTTTTCGCAGATGCAGATGACAGTTGGCAAAATTCTACGGATTCGGCAAAGATCGTCATAGGACATTTAAACATTTTTGACACCTAGACATCCGCTGTTGGCGTGGAATTATCGCAAAGCATGACGGCGTTTTTCTGCTTTGACGACAGTAATTGACAAAGTTCTATGCATGTACCTACCCTACTAGAAACTGTAGAGCAATCTGCCATGATTTATACTGAGAGGGAATTTTCAACTGCACTTCAAGTATTCATAAATTATTCATATCGAGTTCAATCCCCTTCATACACCAGGAAATACAGTTTGTACCTGGCAAAGCAAAATCACTCTGTCTTCATTGACTTCTACAGAATCTAGTCTGATAACGTCTCAGCTATCTTCTTCAGCAAATTTTATGAATAGAGCAATCCCTCTTCGCAAATTGCTCCTTTGCTGCATTATTACACCTTCCCTGGGGTCAAGGAATCCTCTCTTCACACATGGAGGTTATTCACAGTGTTATTAGACATCTCTATCAGACATCCGTGAAGGACGATGCAAATTTAATGATCTGCAACAGCTCTAAGTCGTTAGCTTAGCGCTGGTACACAATGACACGGAGTGTGACCCGAAGAAAGGGGATTTGTCTTGGTGCAAAGTAAAATTCATCGCCTTAATAGTTCGTGAAAGAAATTGCCGTGTTGTTTAATTTCCAATGGGATGACAAAGTCATGTGTTAATATTTGTAATGTAATATTTAATGGGGGGAAATGTCTTTTATGAATGAGACAATTGAAAACGTAAGGGGTCATTTCATTGGATTTATTTGATTACTCATGTAATTGTTATAGTTGCTGAATGAAACGCGTTTTCTGCATTCAATGTATGCCTTAGGGTAAAAATCAAGAGGAGAAATGTTTCGCCAGAGACAAGTACACTACAAAACAGTTTTTACAGTATAATACTGGTAGCAGAGGTTCCAGTTTAAGACTGTAAAATGCACAGTAATAGACTGTAAAATTAGCAATTTTACAGTTTATTACCACAATTTTACAGTTTATTACCACAAAATTAGCTGTATTATACTGTAAAAACAACAGTATGATACTGGTAGCAGAGATTCCAGGTTCAAAACTAAAATGCACAGTAATAAACTAAAATTAGCAATTCTAGTTTATAACTGTGAAATTGTAATTTTACAGTTTATTACTGTAAAATTGGCATTTTTTTTTACAGTTTGTTACTGTAAAATTGGCATTTTTTTTACAGTTTGTTACTGTAAAATTAGCTGTATTATGCTGTGAAAAAACATCTATTTTTTAAAGTGCAGAAGCCAAGTTATTAGTTGCCACTCCTTTCTTCCTAATAAATCGAAAGAGTACCCGAACAACTAATTAGCTTTTAAATTTCTACCGAGCATGAAAATTATTACTCTAAGGTGATTAATGGCGTTAGCGTTCATTAATATCATAGACGGGTTTGGAGAAAATGGCACTGCGGTTTCAAATGATATTGATGTATTTAGTCCCCTCTTATTTTTATTTATTCACAACGCGACCGGTGACGACCGCTATCTTGATCTTTACATCCCTCCTAAATGAAAAACTGAATCTACTCTATCTCTCTGTATTCATACATATATTCGGGGGGGGGGAGATGATAAAACTCATCCCCCTTCCTCCTACATAAATTAACAATTTCTCTGAGACAGTAAATCGCGCGAATCTGGTGGCCATAGTACTCAAATTTGAATCTCCGGGATATCGACAAAACTTATAAATAGCAGCGGTTATTCACAAGATCACAAATTTACTATAAAATGCTATTACTTTTACGTATAATTACTGTCTTAAATGTAAGCTGTGCGTTTTCGTCTTTGTTGTGTAACTTTATTTGTGTCAATCAATTTTTTTCTTGAACTAATTTTAATAACTCTTTTATTTTTGAAATTGATTCATTAAATAAATGCGAATGATGAAAATTTGGGATTCTAAACAGTGCCATAACCTATTAAAAATAAGAGAGTAGAAAAAAAAATTGGTTGGTGAATTTGCACCATGAAGCTTGTGGGGAGGGGGGAGGATGGGCACCCCTGGCAGAAATGTTCTTTTAACAAAGTCGACGTCATCGTCCATCTCTTTTCAGTTGTTATTACTACACGGCAGAAACGTTGCTTTGCGAAGTCATCATCAGCGCCCACCACTTTTCCTCAGGGGCGGATACAAGGAAAGGGCGATGGGGTGATCGCCCCTCCCTTGAGGCCCTTCCATCAGTAAATTTTCCACATTGAAGCTCAAAAAATTTAATTTTAGGCTAGTTTTAATAATGTTAAAGGAAGAAAGTTTGGGCTCTCGCCAGGAAATCTTTCGAAGTTGAAGTCGGAAACCTACATGATCTATATTTGCAAACCAGTACGTAATGAAATCAATCGCCCCTTCCTTAAAGAAATTCTGGAATCGCCTTTGCTTTTCCTTTGCAATCAGCACAGCTTTTTTAATCGATGGGCAAGGATATACTGTGCTTTTCGCGTCAGATTTTGTTTTTTCTAAATTTCCATTTTGGGTTTTTTGCTTGTTTGTTTGTATCACGGCTGCGTCTTGCGCCCCCACTATTGGCAGACTCAGGAGTGGATACAGAGAGGTGCCGTGAGGTATGAACACCCCCGTCCCCAGCCCTGCAATTCATGAAGTGGTCAAATATAGCCTAAACTGCGTTTTGGGGGACTTACATTTCGGAATCCCTATTTATACCGAAAAATGACACTTATGACTTCTCCCTTTTTAAATGACCCCCTCCACAACCAGAAGTTGAATCCGCTAGCACATTCTAATGTGAATAATTTTGCAGTGAAATGAATGCTTCACTTTGCAGTTTGAACTGTGTAATTTTCGAAAAAAATTGAAAAAAATATAGTAAAGATTTTTCAAAAATTAATGAATTCAACTTATGTTTTTCGCACTGATGAATTG
The DNA here is from genome assembly GCA_038373865.1 of Uloborus plumipes. Lineage (NCBI taxonomy): Eukaryota > Metazoa > Arthropoda > Arachnida > Araneae > Uloboridae > Uloborus > Uloborus plumipes. The sequence goes on from JAXGGA010003097.1 coordinate 60,218, forward strand.
CGGAACGTGTGTGCGTAAATGTGTGTTGCTATGTCTGTGTGTAGGTGGGTGTATGTGTGCAGGACATGGCTGTGACCACCCAAAAGAGCAGGGGTCGGTGGATGTCCCAGTAGGTGCCGCAGCGTGACACCCTTGCTGCAGATTAAAATTGAATAGGGGAACACGCGACGTCTGAGGTCCAAAAGGAAAACAAATAGCAATTTGTCATTGCTCAATAAATGCATATGCGGAAGATTTCCCTTGTCTTAGATTAGACCTTAACCTTTACACGGGACCCACTATTAATCGGCAACAGTAAGAAAGCAATAATAGCTACTATTTTTTTTTTATAAAATGTAGACAAAAGAAGGATTTTTTTTTCTCCGACTATGCTCAAAGAATTCAAAGAACTTCCTGACAACTTAAGTCTTGTACCTAAGAACTTGCGTGATGATTTAAGCAGATTAAGAGTCGAAGAAACACGAATTGGTGAATCTTTGGATGAAAAAGCAACGGGCCTTTATCAGAGCCTGAGGTTGCTCACTCGAATAGCTCTTTTTAACAAAGGCTTCTCTGCAAGGGGAGCTGATTCAATCGCCATTTTAGTTATAAAGTGTACGCTTGATAACACTAGTGTTCATCAAAGGACTTAACCTTTTGGATCCGGGCTGTTCATATAGAAATTTTTCTTTCGACCCTGGTAGTACGACAGTTGAACCACAGATTTATTTTCCTTTGAAAAGAGACCAGACGAATGAAACCTTGAAAAAATCCCCGGCTCCAAAGGGTTCGAGTGAAAAGTTCAACCCCGTCATCTAAACCAGACGAAACTTATGGTACAACATGTATACCGCCGATTCCTAAAGGTTTTAACCCTTTTGATACCAATTTTTTTCCGACCAAAACATTTCTAGGAGTGTGGACGGGTTATTCAATGGGACATGTATACCATTGTTATCGGGTAATATTTATCCCGGTAGTATTGAAACACTGAATGAAAAAGCAACTTTTGAGTTACAGTGAACTCTCACTTATACACCGCCTCATTTATGCGCCTTTTTCACTTATATGACGATTTTGAATGGTCCCAGCACATTCCATAGCAAAATAATGATATTATCATTCGTTTATACGTCGCTCGAAAGATAAATATTTCACTTATGCGCCGAATTTTCCGTAAAATGTCAAAAATATAATTTATTTTCTTTAAAAAAAAAAAAAAAAACATTTTTATTCACTTTTCTCTTTAATCTTTCGTCTTTATTGCTCACGGAAGGCATTTTTTCCGCATGAACTAGAATTCGGAGAGGGACAATTACCTATTATGGATCGTTTTAAAGGAAACATTTTGCAACTAAGTTTGATACAATTTTTGTATCCTCATTATCATTGTACTTATGTTACGGTAATTTCCAAAGCGTAGCAATATGTCCCTTTTCTGTAGAAACATCCTAATTCATGCTCTCATTAGAACCTATCTTACATTTTAGTCCCTTAAATAGGCTTGTTCACTTATACGTCTCTCTCACTTATACGCTTTTTTTCTGTTGGTCCCTCGGGCCGGCGGATAAGTGAGAGTTCACTATATTTTATGGAGTAGCTGCCCACGGGACATATGTATCCCGGTAGTGATTCAATATAGGCGCTGATTCAATAAAACGGCAGAGTCAATAAAGAGGCAAATTCAATAAAGATGAAATTTTTCTGTTTTTGGCTATTTGATTCATCAAAGCTGCCAATTCAATTTTCCGCTGATTCAATCAACCGGCCCCCACTGTATTTGAAATCATATTGCATAAATTGAGCCGAGGAAAGGGGAAGACTTTTTTTTTTTTTTGAAAAAATGGGACATAGTTATAGAAAGTTTGGATACCACTGACCAGGGGGTGCCCTTCCCCCCCCTCAAGCTCAATGGCGCAAATCCTCCCCCCCATCCCATTTTCACAGCCCTCTTGTGCTTTTCATTTTTATTTTACCCCTCTTTTTATTTTATTTATTTTTTTAGATATTATTTACTTATTTTTTTAAATTATAACTATTATTGTTATATATATTAATTTTATAAAAGCACTAATTGTGCGCAAAATAAAATCGCTTTTTTCCCTTCCAGACATTACAAGCGCCCACACGCACAAAAAAAAAAATAAATAAATAAAAGAAATAATTAAAATTAAAAAAATAATAATTAATGAATAATTTTAATTAAAATAAATCAATAAAAATTTTTAATAAATAAATAAATTAGTTTAAAAAGTCCATCCAAAAAGTTTGATGGCGCCACTTGCGCCATAATCTTCCCCTGTGGGCACCCCTGCCACTGACAGGCAAGGCTGGAGGAAACCTTTCTGTGAACCAAAATGGCGGATAGGTTAACCTGTCCTCTGCAGGGGTTTTATTTTGAACACAAGTGCACGCTTCGTTGCCTGCAAATCAACAAGCGTAAACAATCAGCAAGAAAGCGCTGATTAAGTAGGAATAATTTCGGATTCCGGTGGTGTGCAATGAAGCAACTTGAATGAAAATCGGGAACTAGTTTTATGTGCAGTAAATATTTTGCGTTGCTGTACTGACTCATTGTTGAGTGTGTCCGTAATGATGTCATTGTTTAGCAGGAGCCGTAACCAGACTTTTGTTTCGGGGAGAGGTTTACCAAACACATTTCTCGTGAAATCTATATGATCAATATAATTTGATTTCTCATTCCACATTATACTGCTTTTTATTACATTAGAGGCTTAAAGGGGATCAACATGAAAAATGCAAGAAAAAGACGACGTATATTTTCAATGAAAGAAACAAAAACCTGCTGTGTACACTGTACAGTGAGTGCATAACTTAACTGGGTGGTATCAAAACAGGGTGCCTATCCCCCCAAGCTCAATGGTGCAGATTCCCCCCCCCCCCCAAAAAATTTTTACTACCCTCTTTTGTTTTTTATTTTTACCCCTCTTCTTTATTTTATTTATTTTATTAAATCTTATTTGTTTATTTTTTGAATATTATTTATTTTTTTTAATGTTATTTTTTTTAAACATTATTTATTTTTTTAAATAGTATTTATTTTTTTAAATATTATTTATTTATTTTTTTTAATTATAACTATTATTTTTTATGTATTATTCATATTTTTAAAGTTCGAACTATGGGCAGAACAGAATCGCTTTTTTCCCCTTCCAAACATTCCAAGCATACACACGCGCACACACAAAATAAATAAATAAATAAATAAATAAATAAATAATGTAAATTAAAAAAATAAATTAATAAATAATTTAAATTAAAAAAATTAATAGTTTGAACTAAAAAATAAATTAATGAATAATTTGAATAAATAATTAAATTAGTGTTAAAAAATCCCCCCCCCCCCATTTTGATGCCGTAACTTGCGCCATCATCCCCCCCTTGTGGGCACCCCTGTATCAAAAATAATTAAATTATAGTACAGTAGAACCTCGTTAAAACGAACTCCCAGGCACCTTTAAAATCAATTCGTCTCTTTTTCGTATTATCCGGACAACAATCAACAACAAACAGCAGTGCGGAAAGAAGGAAAAGACTCATTTTTCTATAAGCAATGCGTCGAATAAATGAAGGCATTTTTTACACATATCTTTTAGACTGCAGGTAAAGTTTCACTTATTAACTTTCTCTTGTGATGAGAAACAGGCGAAATCTTGCCTTATTACTCAGCCCACTCTCCAACCGCAAAACTCATTTTCATATTTGTGGAAGTTGGAGGTCGGAAATACCCACACTTTTCGATCAAGGTTACTGGGAACTACGCATCTTAATATAATTTTCAATGGACACTTAAACATACACTAAAAAATGAATGTTGTTTTTATAGTATAATACAGCTTATTTTATTGTAATAAACAGTAAAAATTGCTAATTTTACAGAAATAAACTAAAATTGCCTCTTTTACGGTACTAAACTGCAAAATTTGCTAATTCTACAGTAATAAAGTAAAATTTGCTAACTTTACAGTAATAAACTGTAAAATTTCTAATTTAACCGTAATAAACTGTAAAATTGTTTTTTTGCTAAACTGTTTTTTTGCCCGGCATTTCACAGTTTTAAAGTTGAACTTCTGCTGCCAGTATTATACTGTTGTTTTTACAGTATAACACAGATAAATTTTACGGCAATAAACTGTGAAATTGCTAACTTGACCGTAAGAAACTGTAAAATTGCCAGTTTTACAGTTTGTTACCGAGCATTTTACAGTTTTAAATTGGAAAATCGACTGCCAGTATTATACTGTTAAAACAACAGTTCATTTTTTGCTGTGTATCTGTTTGCTTTTTTGCTTTGTACTTGTTTGGGACTTGAATTCGATGTTACCATGCTTGAAGTTATATTTCTGAAAAGATTTTCAGTTTCGAAAGCATTTTTTTTAATGAAATATAACACGATTTATTTTTTAAAAAAGAATTTTTTTCCTAGATACCATACCTGCAGGTTTATGCAAGGGATGTAGCTAGTGACTCCTGGAAAAATCAAAAATGATTCAGGAAACGTTCGCATTAATTAAAAAATAATAATAATAAACGTCAGAGAAAAAAAAGGTTTTTAAAGCATTCTCAGTGTATTGCGGGTTTTTAAATCAAGTGCGTACTAGATGCCATTGGAAATAAAAATAAGACATTTAATGTAGATGAGAAAGCAAATTTGTTTTCAGTAAATTTCCTCTTCCATTTCAGAGATCCGTTTAAGCAATTATTTTTACGAAGGAAACTTCATTTTTAAAAGTTAAAGTTTAAAAAAAAAAGTCTTTGAAAGGCAAGATTAAAAATAATAATAATTAAATACCAGAACATTTAACCCCCTCCCCCCCCCCCCCACACACAAAATAACAAATCTGCTTTATGCTACTTACAGTTTGGATGAAATGCTCTATACTATAAAAAATGAATGTTGTTTTTGCAGTATAATGCAACTAATTTTACAGTAATAAACTGTAAAATTGCTAATTCTACCAGTAAAAATTTCTAATTTTACAGTAATAAACTGTAAAAATTGCTAATTCTAAAAGTAAAAATTTCTAATTTTACAGTAATAAAATGTAAAAATTGCTAATTCTACAGTAAAAATTTCTAATTTTACAGTACTAAACTGTAAAATTGCTAACTTTACAGTAATTACCTGCAAAATTGCCAATTTTACAGTTTATTACCGTGCATTTTAGTTTTAAATTGGAACCTCTGCTTCCAGTACTATACTGTTTTTACAGTATAATACAGCTAAATTTTACGACAATAAACTGTAAAATTGCCAACTTTACAGTAAGAAACTGTAGAATTGCTAGTTTTACAGTTTATTGCTGTGCATTTTACAGTTTTAAATTGAAACCTCGGCTGCCAGTATTATACTGTAAAAATAACAGTTCATTTTTTGCAGAACAGTTTGGATGAAATGCTCATTAATAGTATTTTTCATTTTATGGGAAAAAATTCCAAAATCTTCGAACGCTGGGAAGAAAGTCATTAGCATTCACAACTAAATGCTTTTAGTAAAACAACGCACGTTTGAGCGTCCGCTGCTAACGGAATGCAATACTTAAGGAAACGATAGTCGAGGACTGTTAAAAGTTCAAAAGATGAAAAGGACACTAAAGGTAAAGAATTCCATTTGTGGAAAAAGAATCGGCTCTCAACGTCTTCTTTTTTTTTTTTTTTTTTTTTTCAAACTTTGAATTTTCACTTAATTTCCAATCATTAGGCATGATTGCATCAAATGAAAATTTATAAGAATTTTTCAGCTGAAATATTCATACAAATTTTCATTTTCAGCCATCTTTTATAACTATCTCATAAAACATTGTGTCTTTGGTATCTCATAAAACATTTGTGTTACCAATGTCTTTTATTAAATTTTCATATTACTCTTGATAAAATTTATTATGTCAACCAGATATGAAAATTCGAATAAAAGAACCGGGGAAGGCTGTGGTGAGCACGTTAATTTAGAAGCAATTTGAATTAAATTTATTTTATAATTATTATTAGCCATTTATAATTCAAGTTATTTCCTTTGTTAAAAGCTATAAAGTTGTGTAAAAACACTACGATAATGGCAAAAACTATCGACACATGAAAGATTTTGCGACATTTTATTCTTGTGCATATTTATTCTGATTGGAAAAATTGGACTTAATTGAATTGGATAAGAATATTTCATTAAAAAATTAATATCAACTGTTGGGATTATTTTTTATCTGCTTCGTTCCGTTATTCACTTTTTGAATTATTCGTCTTTTTTTTTTTTTTTTTTTTTTTTTTTGCTCACTACACTTCGTACTACATGTTATTTTTGTGCTTGCAGAAAGTTATTTATTTGTTTATATACATTTTTTTTCATGAGGTTCAAGGCGTGCTAATTTTATTTTTAAAAAAAATCTTCCGATAAATCGGCAAAATTTGGCAGATTATAAAAAAAGTGAAAAACAAATTTTCTCATTCCAAGGCCTGGAATTTAATATTTGATAATAGCGTCAAGTGAATATCAGCGGTAAGAGTTATTTTTTAATAATTCGTTCAGTTTTACGCACTTTCTGAACTATTTGTTTTGCTTTTACTCTGTGCACTTCCATATAACACGTGACAGTAATATTTGTAGAAAATCACGGGACGCGGGAGCGTCCCGCCCCGCCAAGAAAACCAAATACAAGCCGCCAAGAAATTTCCGTCGCCAATAAAAATGTAAAAGAGCGACTAGGACTGTTTACGCGAGTAACCAAACCGGGGTTTTCACCCCTCTGTATCTCAGCCCCATAAAGATCCTTAGAGTTCATTTTTGGTGTACTCAATCTCCAGCGGCCCCTGACGGCACATACTAAAGCAAAACATCCAGGACCCTCAGGGGGGGGGGTGATATCTCTACTAATAATAAAGCTGAAGGTGGTTCTGTCTGTCCTTCTTTCTTTCTTTCTGTCTGTCTGTCTGTTACGCGCGTAGCGCCAAAACCGTTCGGTCGATTTTCATGCCACTTGGCACAAAATTAGCTTGTAGCATGTAGTTTTGCACCTCGAAGCGATTTTTCGAACATTCCATTTCGTTCTTTTTCTATTCGAATTCTTAGAGGAAATTCGATAAAATAGGGAAGAAATATTCCATACACATTTTCAAGTCTTATGTCATTCGAAAGCTTGAAATTTTCTGCACAAAATGACGTTTTTTCGAAGTTTCTACGATCATCAGGAGAGCTGTAACAATTGTTTTTAGAATCCCGAAATTCAAGGCTTACCTTCAGTAAAGCAAGCCAAACGATTCTAAAATGGCTTTACTCGCGAATAAAATTTGTTTGAAAATAGAGATGAAATGAATTATTTTATCAACGGAAATCAACTTTTCATGTTGTTACCATGGTTACGTTTTTATTTCGTTCTTTTTCCCTCAATAATTTTAAAAATGTATTTGTTTTTGTAACAATCCAAACTCCAAGCCTTATTAAAATTAGTCAAATGAAATATTAAAACCGCACTGTTAAAACTAATGGTTGCAATTGGCACCTTTCCGGGGTGAAACGCTTGTAACAGGAGCGGCACCCAGAAGGGTGCCGAGATTTCACCCTTGGCTTGGGTGAAAAACTGGCACCCTCAATTCAACGAGCAGCGCGGGTGAAAGATGGAACCGTATAGGAGAGCATAATGGCACCCTCACTGTTCACTATTGCAGATCCCCCCTGTGCTGTGTGCGTTTTTGTTTTTCAATTGTGTTTACTTTTATTTATTGCTTTTATTCACAAAGTCTTGGTACATTTTCACCTTGAATTCCGATTTGAAAATGATCGAAACTTGTAATTTAAGGCATTTTCCCACAGTTCAGACTTTCCAACATATTTTAAAAGAATTCGTGACTTGAATTAAACTCAGTAGTTTTAAAATGCTATTGACATTTACTGCAGCATTATCTGTACCGAAAATGAAGAGGGAGGGTATTTTATGGATACCTTTCAAAAATAATCAAAAATATTCAGTTATATTATTCTATCAATAAAAAATTGAATCGCTTCATTAACTTATAAAATTTTAATCAAGGGTAACATATTAATAGGTATGTATAGTTCGACATTTAAATATCTTTATGGAATAAAAGATATGGGGTATTTGAAAAGCAGTGTTTGTTAAACGTCAAGTTTCTCGACAGATTAAAAATCGAAATATATTTTAAGGATCAATTCAACTGATGGAACAAAAAAAGTAAGCTCTGGCAATAACGAACTCAGCATTTGTTATCAATAACGCCAACGAAAGATATTAGCGACAGCACGAAATGCATGGCATTAAAATAGCATATACATATACGTATGATAAAAACAAATAAGAAAGAAAGAAAGAGTCATTCCGAATTTCTTTTTTTTCCTTCCCTTCGCGTTCCGCTGCTTGTTTGTATCTGCACGGCAAAAGAGATTCGCTGCACAGAGATAAATTTCCGTTCGTACACTTTGAAATGATTGTACAAATACGTTGGAAATTCTTAGAACTATTATCAAATGCATGTACTTACGTGAGAATTCGAAGACTAATATGAAGAATTAATCCATTTTTGTAATAAACTCAAGGTGAAATCCAAGACTGTGAAAACACTGTACCGAAAATTCTGTCGTGTCGACGTAAACAAGATGTCCGCCATTCAAATGGTTGATGATGATGATGAGACCTCGCGCAGGCGCATTCTGTCAAAGGTGCCTTTTGGCAACGCCTCCTAAATACTAAATGCCTGAAACTTCCCGGTTTTTAGTGTCATATTATGTTTTGAGACTCTGGATGATATATATAAGTAATAATAATAGTAGACTTTATAACATATTGCGTAATTTATTAGAGTACATTGAATTTTGGAAAAAGCTTAACGCAACAACATTTTTTGAAATCTCAAGTCGTTCTGTTAATTTTATAATAAGAAAGTCACGTTCTCGTTTTAACATAAAAGTAATACTTAATACAATTAAATATTCAAGGCTAAACTATATTACACGCCCTTTCTTTTCAATGAAACAAAAAATAAAACGAAATAACAAAAATTAAATATTAAAATTTGGCGATAAGTTCTAAAGCAAAAATTAAAAATCACACATAGTCTTTAAAACGAATTGGCGGTCTAGTCGCTCTTTTGGGTCTCGCCTTTTTGTGAGTCTCTGGAACACTGCGTGTGGATGGGGTGGAATCGTCTAACTTTCTTAACCTTAAGTGTATTCTGTTACGACGAAATACAGATCCTTCTTCTGACGTCACTAAGTACGATCTTGGGCTTTGTTTATCTATAATTGTTCCTGGTATCCATTTACGATGATCAGTCTGTATATACACTGGATCTTTGACATTTAATGGCTTTAAATTAGTTGTTGACAAATCATAATAATATTTTTGCTGATTTTGATTTTCTTTGAGTTGCTGAATATTATTTTTAGTGGAGAATATAGGCTTTAATAAAGTTGTCTTCTGAGGTACCGCTGTCCTCAAACGTCTTCCCATCAACATTTCGGCTGGAGATGGCAGTTTAAACTTCGGCGTGTTATTATATTCTAAGATCGCCAAATTAGGATCACCTCCGGAAGCTTTAACTTTGAAAAGAATGTTCTTCATTGTTCCTATTGATCTTTCAATCATTCCATTAGATTTTGTATTACTAGGCGACGATGGTATAGGAAGAATATCATATGATTTCAAAAATAAGAAATATGCCTTGCTGGCAAAATGTGGGCCACTGCCTGAATGTATTTTCTGGGGAACACCGTGCGTACGGAATATTTGTTTAAGAGCGCTTATTACTGCTGTTGCTGTTTTTGTATTTAGTTTTCTCAGCTCTATAAATTTTGAATGGTAATCTATTACTTGTAAGAAGTTATCTCCATCCAAATGCATAAAGTCTACGCCTACTTCTTCCCAAGGCAGTTTTGGAATATCATTAGGCATTAATGGCTGTCTCGAATTTGCAGTTTGGCGCTTTTGGCATCTTCCTGTGTAACCTTTAATATCTTCACGCATTTCAACTGCAGATTTTCTTTTTACAAATCCCAATTTTTCGCAAGCTTCAATTCCTAATAACGCACTTGCCTCTTGATCAACAATAAAAAATTCTAACAATTCTACTTTGCCTTTAACTCTACACATCAGTTTAGAGGTTCCTATAACTTTCAGTTTATGTCCCGTGTATGATGTCAATTTTTTCTCGGTTTTTTCTAAATTTTCATTTTTCCTCACATCTTTAAAGATCTTGAAAGGCAACACGTTTACCTCGGCTCCAGTATCAATTTTAAGAGACACTTTTGTATTATTTAATAAAACATTTTCTCGCCATTCTGACTTTAAAGTATTAATCTGACATTTAACTGAGTCTAGTTGGACTGAATTATCTTCATTTTCATTTGGCGTCGCAAACTGATCATTTTTGTGCATTTCATTAATTTTTTTAGAGTTATTTTTCTTCAATTTGCACGTGACGGAAAAATGGTTCAAACGAGAACAATTATAACATTTCTTCCCAAATGCTGGGCACTTTCCATAGTCGTGAACAGTACTGCACTTGGAACAAGCTTTGTTTTTCCTGTGACGGTTGTCAAAATGTCTTGCTTTATACTTATTTCTTTCTTCCCTATGTTCATTTTTACTAGTAACGGCATTTATGTCTACCGAATTATAATCCAAATGTCCACTCATAATCTGAATTTGTTTACTACTGGCTTCTTTTGCCCTACAATATTCTATAGCTTTTTCCAAAGTTAGCTCCGTTTCCATGAGCAATTTTTCTTTCAGAGCAAGATTTCATTCTAGGTTCACGATACACTGCCATCTTCCAGAGTTCTTCGAGAAAGAGAAATTAACGATTGGTTCATTTCTAAATTTAAATTTAAAAATCAACCAATCAAAAAATTTAACTCGAATATTGTTTGGATCCATCGCCAATAGCTGAAAAGTTCCCTTGGTTCACGATACACTGCCATCTACCGGGATTCTTCCAAAAATTAACGATTGGTTCATTTCTGAATTTAAATTTAAAAATTAACCAATCGAAAAATAACAACGACATCATCGGATTGCCGCAAGGTGGCGTTTAATGTTGAACCCATCTCTACGGTAGCGAAGCAAATGTTATAGGCATTTAATAGCTTTTGGTCAACGCCTCCTAAATACTAAATGCCTGAAACTTCCCGGTTTTTAGCACAGAGCAAGATTTCATTCTAGGTTCACGATACACTGCCATCTACCAGAGTTCTTCGAGAAAGAGAAATTAACGATTGGTTCATTTCTAAATTTAAATTTAAAAATCAACCAATCAAAAAATTTAACTCGAATATTGTTTGGATCCAACGCCAGTAGCTGAAAAGTTCCCTTGGTTCACGATACACTGCCATCTACCGGAGTTCTTCCAAAAATTAACGATTGGTTCATTTCTGAATTTAAATTTAAAAATTACCCAATCGAAAAATAACAACGACATCATCGGATTGCCGCAAGGTGGCGTTTAATGTTGAACCCATCTCTACGGTAGCGAAGCAAATGTTATAGGCATTTAGTATTTAGGAGGCGTTGCTTTTGGTACGGCGAGAAGTCTCACTGAGCATGCGCAAGCTTCATTCACCCCAAATGGTGCCGATGGGAGGCTTTTTAGTGCGGTAAGAGCTTTTCAAATTCGCTGTGGCACCCCGTGGCACATTGCTTTCACCCAAGCTTTCTTATTGGCACCCCTGCGTCACCCGTAGTTTTTACAGTGCGTGATAAGATGGCACCTGTCAATCAAATGAGAAATCGAGTCCTTTCCTTAAAATACAGGATACCATTCTAAATTTATCGTCTGCAAAACATATTTTACTTCATTATTAATTTATTTCAATATAAATTGCAGCAAATGGCTTGAGTGAACGAATTTAGCTTTTAATTTATCGTTTGCTGGTTGATCTTTGTCGATGTTTATTGTTTTTATTATCATTGTGAAGAATAATGCAGGAAATTTCTATGACTAATACTTAAAATTTTTAGGATCAGTTGAGTTTAAAAGAAAAAATTGCTCCAAATATACTTTTGCAATGTGATTATTTATTGTTGGACTGTAATTTGCAGCAATAATTGCATTTAATAAATAATGAAAGACAATATTAAAAATTATTTTTTTGGCGACTTTTTTACAATTTGGCATTCAATTCTATTTCAGTATATTTACTTCTATCTTATTGCGATATTGCAACGTTCTTTCTAAAGTATGTCATTTCGGAAAATGTATTATTTTGTTTTTGAAGTTAGGAAAGAAAACTTTCTTCTTCTTTTAAACTTTGGTAAGATTTCTGTTGGTTTCTGTGAGCAACAAAATTTTTCTTATTTTTTCTTTTGGCTTATTTTTGTGCACCTATCTTTGGGGTTGCATTCGAATGTCCCCAAGGGGGTGATTTACCCCTTTTATGGGGTAATCAGGGCTTTCAATGCAGACCAAAGTGATATGAATTGGCGCGACCACTTGGCGATATCTCGCCAAGCTTTTGGTCACCAAGTGTTTGACGCCAATTTGGCGACATATTGCCAAGTTGGCAATAAATTTAGCGAAAAAAAAATTTTTTTGGGTTCAATTTGGCGCTATTGGCGATATTTTGCGAAAAATCTACTGAATGATGTTAAAATCGGCGATATTTAGGAGATTAATCATTGTAAAACATTTTTTTGCATTGTTTCGTGGCAAACTAGGGATGCAAATGTTTGAATTGTTATCTTACTCACTTCAAGCACTATTTTAGCACTTAAGGCATCTACTAAGAAATTTACACGTAAAAGGAAGTAGTGTAGGGTCCATACCAAATTTTTATATCATACTTTGAAGGAATTATAGTTGAATTATAACTAAAATAGAGTATTTTTTTCTGCTATATCATTTTTTTACAAATGAACTTTTAATTTTATACCACGGGCAAAGCCGTGCGGGTACCGCTAGTATGTTATAAAATCGCTATTTTTCGCACTTTTTAAAAATTGTTTGACAGGGGTCCAGACTAAACGGTAACTCGGATTGAGCTCTGCTTTTGCACCCACATTTATTTTGTCCCAAAGCTCGGCATAGGGGGGTTTTCGAGCCCCACCCCCTCCCCCCTCGTTTTTATTTTCCGTATCTTTTCTCCCCGGGGGTCTTTAGTGTTGATTTTTGGTATGAATATTCTCGATGAGACATTGAGGACATTTTCCCAAAATTTACCCCCCGGGGTCATCGCACCCCGGAGTTATTAATGCTTAAAATTGGTCCGATTTCTATCTACTAGCTCTGTTCAACATCTGAGCATTTATGTTTTCATTGTTGGGCCACGAGGAAAGAAAACTCAATGATTTATAATTTCATCTGTTGCCAGTTTCTATTTGTTAACAAATAAAATATTTGCAATTGATTTTATTGCATAAAGCTTTTAAAAGGGATCTTCAATTTAGTTCATTTTAATATGAGATCGGCAGTAAGGGTTGGGGTTTTTTTTTTAACTTTTAATTTAATCGTAGTATTGTTAGCAACTAGCTTTGTTTTGCGTCGGTTCGGGTGATACATTGTGATTGATTTCAAATTTATCCTAGACTGAAGAAGATCCTTGAACTTTTGCACCAGATGCATGCTGCCAAGAAAACCACAGATGTCGGACCGCTAAGAAAAATGTTGAAGGGAAAAAAAAAACATGCAAAGTAAATTTTGAAGAGAAAAAAAAACAGGCAAAGAAATAATATTAATGCAAAAATATGTGATATCTCTCCAAAAACAACAGTGTTGTAAAAAAATCCCCCGCCAAGAAAACCTTAAATACTTAGCCTTAAAAAGTTATGATATCGAGTTTTCCCGCCAAGTTTGTACCAAACTACAACTAACCTGTATGTATAGTTCTTTTAAATTGTTTTCAGTCCTGCCAGGCGGGAAGTTTTTACTCATTAAGCAACCACCTCACAAGACAAAGCTTCCCAGTTCAGGACTGAAAACAATTTAAAAGAACTATACATACAGGTTAGTTGTAGTTTGGTACAAACTTGGCGGGAAAAATCGATATCATAACTTTTTAAGGCTAAGTATTTAAGGTTTTCTTGGCGGGGGATTTTTTTACAACACTGTTGTTTTTGGGGAGATTATATTTACTGTTAGTAAATTTAATCATCGTAGTTTCTTATTAAAGGTATGCTTTGAAAAATAATATTTAAAAATTATTTTTCCGCAGTTTAATCGGCAAAATTTGGCCGATTGTAAATAACCGGCATAGTGGCCGATCTTGGCCGATTAATCGGTGCATCCCTACTTAAAGACATCATGAAAACAATGAACAAAAACCAAAGGTATTGTAACGAGTCCGTAGCACCTTCAACTTTCTTCAAATGAGCATTCCAATCTTGAGGAAATAACTATAAATTTATTTACAAGTATTTACACTATTTACAATATGAGCAGGAAACAATTGCTAAACATCCAGCAATTAGGTAGCAAAACAGTACACTGTACTCTCAACAGTAACTCAGCACCACGTATCAAACGTGAACAGTAATTAAGCAATTACAAAAGCAAAACAAACATTCGCCCAAGCGAATAGCGAATAAAACGAGTCGCCAGAATCAAATCTGAAAACAACTGACTGACTTGTGTTCAAGGCCAGCTATTTATACACGGAAAGAATTCCCGACAACTTTCTAGTAATATCTGGAATATTCCAAATCATTCATAACTTTAAACAATTCATTCAAGAAAACGCTAGAAATAAAAAGAAAAACACCACTCCGAGCGAAAATGTCTTCACGCTTATTAAAGTTAGGGCAAGTGTAAAAACTACAAAGTGTTACGGGGCCGGTATACAAGTGATAAAAGTGATATCTTCAGATACTTTTGCAACATGACGTCAGATAAAACCAAAACTAATGAAAATGATGCAAGGCAGGAAAAACAACAACTATTTACAAGATTTGTAACATTGCCCCCTTCCCAAGGACTGCACGTCCCGGGCAGTACAATCCCCAGAAAGGAAGCAAGGGAAGACTTACAGATGCACACATTACATGATGACCAATCATAAACATGATAAACAATAACAATGAGAACATGAACGAAATAATAACATTGATAGAGTAATATTACAAACAATTAAAGGCAAAAGTTATTTACAAAATTTACAAACAAATTACCATGGTAGCTTTAGATTTATTTTACGAACTATGGCCATAGTATGGGGCTAGCCGATCATAATGGACAACCCTAGGTTTTGAATGTGATGACTTCTGGATCCTCACTACGACGTCGTTCAGCCGGTGGAGAACTGTGTAAGGTCCATCCCAATGCGACTGCAATTTGGATGACAGACCTTTACGTCGGATGGGATTCCATAGCCACACCTTGTCACCTTCTTGAAAGTCATGGCCAGTGGACCTTGTGTCGTATCGGGTCTTCATCTTCTCCGTCGCGATGTTGATTCGCTCCCGTGCGAAGTGATGAACGTCCTCCAACCGGGCCTGGAGATCCTGGACGTATTCCTCAGGCGATGAAGGCGCATCTGGAGGGAGACCGAAGACGAGATCACAAGGTAGCCGAAGCTCTCGGCCGAAGAGCATCTGTGATGGGGAATATCCGGTGGTCTCGTGGACAGCACTGCGGTAGGCCAGCAGAAACAGAGGAAGTTTCTTGTCCCAATCCTGTTGATTTTTGGAGACCATAAGCGAGAGATTATTAAGGATTGTCCTGTTGAATCTCTCCACCATGCCGTCCGATTGTGGGTGTAGTGGTGTCGTTCGAGTTTTCTCAATTTTGAGGATATCACATAGGCCCTTAAACACAGCAGAGATGAAGTTTCTTCCCTGATCGGAATGGATCTGCAAAGGTGTCCCATATCTCGAGATCCAATGCTGGACTAGAGTCTCTGCTACAGTGGTAGCTTCTTGATCCGGAATGGAATATGCTTCGGGCCATTTGGTGAAATAGTCAATGGCAACGAGGATGTATTTGTTCCCATCAGTAGTTTTCGGTAGAGGACCAAGAATGTCGATCCCGATTCGTTCGAAAGGAGCTCCTACGTTGTAAAGATGTAGTTTCCCGCGGCTTCTTCTCTTCGGTCCTTTACGGGCAGCACAGGCGTCACAAGAATGACACCACTTCTCCACGTCATCCTTCGCCTTGCTCCAGAAGAAGCGCTCTCGAACCTTGTGGAGGGTTTTCAGGATACCAAAGTGTCCTCCAGTCGGACTACTGTGCAATTCCTTTAGAACGTCTGGAATTCTTGATCTGGGAAGGAGTAACTGCCATTTGAATGCTTTACCATCGTCAGATTCCCATTTCCGATACAGGACGCCATTTCGCAACTGGAGAGATTTCCAAAGAGCCCAGTATCTTTTCGTTGCAGGACTGCAGATAGAAACGTCTTGCCAACTAGGTCGCCGACTGTCCTTTTCCATTAACTCTATGATAGGCTTTAGGTCTGGGTCTTCAAGCTGATCTTTTCTAACTTGGTCGTCACTCCATGGATCAGGATCTGAAGATGATGAAGTAGCAGTAACTTGACAGGCAGTAGGGATTGTCGTCCCGTACTGTTTCTCAATTCGGGAGCAATAATGGCAGTTCTCGGAACAAGGTCTTCTTGATAATGCGTCAGCATTACCGTGTGACAAACCTTTTCGGTGCTTAATCTCGATGTCATATTCTTGGAGCCGCTGTATCCACCTGGCTACCTGGCCCTCTGGATTCTTGAAATTCAACAGCCAAGTTAAAGAGGCATGATCAGTCCGGAGCAGGAATTTACGGCCGTAGAGGTAATGATGGAAATGTTCTACAGCTTTAACTATGGCGAGCAATTCCTTTCTCGTGACACAATAATTTCGCTCCGACTTGGATAAGCATTTGCTCCAGTAAGCGATGACATGTTCGTTACCGTCAATTTCTTGAGATAAAACAGCTCCAACGCTCTCGTGGCTCGCATCAGTGTCAAGTATGAAGGATTTTTCAGGCTGAGGATAAGAGAGAATAGGCGTTGATGTTAAAGCCTCCTTCAGCTGTAGAAATGCATCCTCGCATTCTTTGGACCATTCAAATTTTTGTTTACTCTCCGTCAGCTTATGCAAAGGTCGTGCAATGTTGGAAAAACCCTTCACAAACTTCCTGTAGTACGTGCAGAGCCCCAGGTAACTTCGCAGCTGATGGACATTTTCGGGGCGGCTCCAATTCTTGACTGCTGATACCTTGTCTGGATCTGTTCGTACACCCTCTGAAGAGATAATGTGACCAAGGTAGTTCACCTCACGGCGGAACAAGTTACATTTGGACGGGCTTAACTTCAAGTTGGCTTCCTTAAGCTTTTGCAGCACCTTCCTAAGATTAGCCAAATGTTCCTCAAAACTGCGTCCTATGATGATGATGTCATCCAAGTAGACAAGACAGGATTCATAAGAGAGTCCTCGTAGCACTGATTCCATAAGACGCTCGAACGTGGCTGGAGCATTGCAGAGGCCGAAGGGCATCACTTTAAACTGCCACAAGCCTTGTCCGGTTGTAAACGCCGTCTTCTCTCGGTCGTCGGGGTGTATCTCCACCTGCCAGTAGCCGCTCTTCAAATCCAGGGTCGAAAACCACTTGTGTCCGGAAAGGGTGTCCAGAGTGTCATCGATCCGTGGAAGAGGGTAACTGTCCTTCTTGGTGATGTCATTCAGGCGTCGGTAATCAACACAAAATCTGGTGGAGCCGTCTTTCTTTCTGACCAAGACGATAGGGGATGCCCAAGGACTGGATGAGGGTTCGATGACGTCATTCTCCTGCATCTCTTTCAAGAGAATCTCAACCTCTTCCTTCTTGGCGAACGGTAGTCGTCTTGGATGCTGCTTGATAGGGGGATGATCTCCAGTGTCGATCCTATGCTGCGTTAAACTCGTGCGACCAACATCTTCGGATGTAGATGAAAACACCTGCTTGAAAGTGTCCACCAATTTTTCCGCAGCGTTTCTTTGATCCTTCGATAATGGTGCACTCCCAATTAATTTCGAAGTCAAGGACTCGGAAGACACAGCCTCGGAGGAATCAATTCTCCTGATGATGCAGTTTACGGGAGTACAAGTTGCCAACACTTCTCCTTTCTTGATATTCCTCGGTCTTTCACTTACATTGGCGACTCTCACAGGAACTGCATTCCTTGAAAGGTCCACAAGCGTAGATGCCACTAGTACTCCTTTTGGGCTAATATTCTGGTTAGGATATTCAATTAGGCCGAATTTAAAGCTGTTGTTTTCCTTGATGGAGCCGGGTATTAGTACTTCTGATCTAGAGGGGATCAATGAATCAGTTTGGGCTATTATTTGATGAGCGGATTTTAAGTTATTTTCGGTATTGAAAATTACTATGTCTTCCCTCGTCGAGTGCAGCTCATTATTTCTAAAGTCAATAGAAAAATCAAATTTTCTCAAAAAGTCCAGTCCGAGAATGAAGGGATCTGTAATGTCAGCGACGAATGCCGTGTGATGGTAAGTGGCGCTTCCGAACATTATTTCTAAGTTCACTTTCCCTTCAATCTCGATTTTGTCACCTGTCACAGTTATGAGAGTAACGCAGGGCGGCGTCCATAAGATCTTGAGTCCAAATTGACGAGCCACATCAGTCTTAATAATGGTAACGTTGGCTCCTGTGTCCACAATCATTTCGCAGGGAAACCCATTCACATAAGCGTAAATGAAGAGTCCGTTGCAGCCGCCACTTCTTGGGGAAATCTGGAAAACTTTGGGAGACTTCTTCTTTTCTTGGCGAGCTTCGCAGTTCTTTCGTACGTGGCCCTCACCGTCACATTTCCAGCACTTCAGTGGTTGTTTACTTTGGTCCTTGTGAGCCGTAATCTTCTTCAGGGTCCCCGAGAGCTCTTGCATTTGTCGCTTAATTTCCAAGAGACAAGTTGAGTTCGAATCCGGAGCACGCACTTCCACGCCCCTGATTGAATGGCGATCCTTGCGGGACGTTTGCTGTGCAGCCTCGAACTTCATTGCGTAGACCAGACCGGATTTAAGATCTTTAATGTCCGCCATCCGGAGAGCCGTCTGAATTTCTGGATTTCGCACTCCATCTATGAAGTAGTTCAGGGCCAGGCTATCGCGAACACTCGAAGGACAGTCCGAGAAGGCGAGATGGGAAAGCCTCTCAACGTCTGCTGCAAAAACTTGTAGAGTCTCTCCAGCCCTCTGGAGTCTGGATTTCAGCTGGAGTTGGCTGAATTCTTTTTGGCATGCTTCGCCAAAGCGAAGCTCCAAGGCCGATGATAAGGCATCGAAGTCGCGGTGCTTGTCCTCTGGGAAGGTCTGTAGTATGTCAGCTGCATCCCCTCTCAGCGAGGCTGCAAGGTGACAGGCTTTCGTGGAAGAGTCCCAGGAGTTTGCTTCTGCAACGATGAGGAACTGCTTCTTGTAAATATTCCACGAGGTCTTCCCGTCAAACGTGGCCAGTTTGATGGATGGACGCGAAGTTCCAGCTGCAGCTACACAGTCACTTGAGTTGTTGGAGGATGCTGATAACTTTGATTCAATTTCCTTAATTTTCTTTTCCACGTGATTTTCTACTGTGGTAATTCGATCTTCAACGCTGTCAACTTTCTCTTCTAGAGCCTCCACTTTATTTTCCATATTGGTAAATTTACTTTCCACCAAACTTTTCATTGACGTTAGATCGCTTTTAATTTCTTCAGCTAGATCCTTTTTTAATTGTTCTTGATTAGTAGCCAGCTCATTCTTTAATTGTTCTTGATTAGTAGATAGCTCATTCTTTAATTGTTCTTGATTAGTAGCCAGAGTCGCCATATCATTCTTGAGGTCACTTTTAACAGCGTTGATCGCATCAAGGAGTTGTTTCAGTTGTTCATCCATTGCTCGAGTAATCACCATAAAATTCCGAATTCAAAAAGTCCTTAGGAAGAAAAGTCCAAGTTCACAGATAATTCCAAGAAAGTCCTTGAAGATGCCCCACGTTGGGCGCCAAAATTGTAACGAGTCCGTAGCACCTTCAACTTTCTTCAAATGAGCATTCCAATCTTGAGGAAATAACTATAAATTTATTTACAAGTATTTACACTATTTACAATATGAGCAGGAAACAATTGCTAAACATCCAGCAATTAGGTAGCAAAACAGTACACTGTACTCTCAACAGTAACTCAGCACCACGTATCAAACGT
Source organism: Uloborus plumipes (assembly GCA_038373865.1). NCBI lineage: Eukaryota > Metazoa > Arthropoda > Arachnida > Araneae > Uloboridae > Uloborus > Uloborus plumipes. The sequence goes on from JAXGGA010003097.1 coordinate 80,322, forward strand.
GAACAGTAATTAAGCAATTACAAAAGCAAAACAAACATTCGCCCAAGCGAATAGCGAATAAAACGAGTCGCCAGAATCAAATCTGAAAACAACTGACTGACTTGTGTTCAAGGCCAGCTATTTATACACGGAAAGAATTCCCGACAACTTTCTAGTAATATCTGGAATATTCCAAATCATTCATAACTTTAAACAATTCATTCAAGAAAACGCTAGAAATAAAAAGAAAAACACCACTCCGAGCGAAAATGTCTTCACGCTTATTAAAGTTAGGGCAAGTGTAAAAACTACAAAGTGTTACGGGGCCGGTATACAAGTGATAAAAGTGATATCTTCAGATACTTTTGCAACATGACGTCAGATAAAACCAAAACTAATGAAAATGATGCAAGGCAGGAAAAACAACAACTATTTACAAGATTTGTAACAGTATTTTTCATTCCAAAAAGAAAATTCTTTTATTATTATATGCAATCGAAGTAGTCAAAAGAACGTTTTTTTAACAACATCATAACGCATAAGTACAATAATAATTGGATAATTCAAGTCTTTTATATTAAGACAAGGGTTTCTTAGACCCCCGAATCACGGGTATACAGTCTAATTGTCTTTTTTTTTTTTTTTTTTTGAGCTACAAGGTTTTTACTACCACATTAATTTTATTCACAAAAGTAAATTCCCCCACACATTCCACCGGTATAATTCGTTTAGTTTATTTGAAAGTACTTCTTTTATGAACGTAGTTAATTACTACTTACTACTAGAATATCTACTTAACACAAATATCTTTTACTACAGAATATATCAATAATCAGAAATATAAATATAAATTGTTTAAGTATAGACAAAGATCTTTAAAATAAATCAGAATTATAAAAAAGTACTATATATTTTTTTATTATCTCTTTTCTCTAACTGGTTTAAGCCATTATCTATCTGGTTTAAGCCATTGCTGAATTAGTAACAGAAGAGTGGCAAAAGGTAAATAGCTCATTGAGAGCTTTACTATAATAGATAGTCATCACAGAAACATACTCTCCACAATGGAAATTGCATGTGGTAGAAATTTTAAAAACCTAAAATGCCATATCGTCTAATAAATTTTCTTGTTTATAATAGTGGAGAAACTATTGCATAGTTTCGTAGTGTAATCTTCTCTATTTTAGGCATATACACTGAAGTGACAAAAGTCATGGGATACCTCTTAATATCGTGTCGGCCCTCCTTTTGCCCGGCGAAGTGCAACAACTCGACGTGGCATGGACTCAACAAGTCGTTGGAAGTCTTCTGCAGGAATATTGAGCCATGCTGTCTGGATAGACGTCCAATAATTGTGAAAGCGTTGATGGGGCAGGATTTTGGGCACGAACAGACCTCTCGATGGTGTCCCATAAATGCTCAATGGGATTCATGTCGGGCGATCTAGGTGGCCAAATCATTCGTTGGAATTGTCCAGAATTTTCTTCAAACCAATTGCGAACAGTTGTGGCCCGGTGACATGGCGCATTGTCATCCATAAAAATCCCATCGTTGTTTGGGTACATGAAGTCCATGAATGGCTGCAAGTGATCTCCAAGTAGCTGCACATAAGCATTTCCAGTCAATGTTCGGTCCAGTCGCACTAGAGGACCAAGTCCATGCCATGAAAAAACAGCCCACACCATTACGGAGCCACCACCAGCTTGAACACTGCCTTGATGACAGTTTGGGTCCATGGCTTCGTGGGGTCTGCGCCACACTCGAACCCTACCATCGGCTCTTACCAGCTGAAATCGTGACTCATCGGACCAGGCCACGGTTTTCCATTCATCTAGGGACCAACCGATATGCTCACGTGCCCATGAGAGTCGCTGCAAGCGATGTCGTTCTGTCAGTAAAGGCACTCGAGTCGGTCTTCTGCTGGAATAGCCCAAGAAATCCAAATTTCTCCGCACAGTTCTAACAGACACGTCCATTGTACGTCCCACATTGATTTCTACGGTGATTTGACGCAGTGTTGCTTGTCTGTTAGAATTTACGACTCTTTGCAGACGTCGCCGGTCTCGATCTTTAAGTGCAGGCGGTCGACCACTGCGCTGTCCATGGTGGGATGTTATGCCTGAAATTTCATACTCTCGGCACACTCTTGACACAGTGGATCTGGGAATGTTGAATTCTCTAACGATTTCCGAAATGGCATGACCCATGCGTCTAGCTCCAACTAACATTCCGCGTTCAAAGTCTGTTAATTCACGTCGTGCGGTCATCATCACGTTAAAACCTCTTCACATGAATAACTTGAACAGAAATGAAAGCTCTGTAAAAGCACTGCGCATTTATACCTGTTCTATGCGATGCTACTGCCATCTGAAAATTTGCATATTGCTATCCCATGACTTTTGTCACTTCAGTGTATTAGCGCGACAGAAATGTATATTCTAGTTTAGTCATATAAACAGTACAATAGTTATAACTTAGAACAAAATGAAGGAGTCTTGTAATACAAACTACTGCAAGTATTATATACTGATGACAAGCCTTTCCGAAAATTAAATGTTTATTTTTATTTTTGGTTAAACACAACACATTTTTTTTTACTGGAATAAGGGATAAATTCTTTTTAGTCATTTTTCCTCCGTTATAGACTCACTCAAGTTGTATAATCCATAAATAGCAAACCAAAAGAAAATCCATAGCTTGATTAATTACACAATTAAGAACAAAAAAGAATTTAACATTTCCGATCTGCAAATACCATGTTAGGAGATTTGAAGCATTAGGAGACCGAAGCATTTTCATGGAATCTTTTTCCGAGACATTAACCCTTTGTCCCAAATTATGTTAACAATGAATTTTCATATTTATTTTTGTTTTTTGAGTTGCAAATGAATCAAAAAACATTTTTACCTGGCATAAAGTCTGAAATTTTTGGGGGTCTAAGCCCCCGGATGGGACTTCTAAGCAGGCCCGTCATTTAGGGGGGCAGGGGGGTCAATTGACCCCCCCCTGACTTTGGGAAATCAATGTATTGGCATACAAGTGGGCGGAATTTTTGCCACTTTTTGGAAAATTTTACATTGTGTATGCACCCTTTGCCCCCCCCCCCGGAAAATTTCGAAATGATGTCCCTGCTTCTAAGTCCCATCGGGGCATAAAGGGTTAAAGACTTACTGCTGCCGGTAGATACAAATGTGCTAAAAACGTCACAATGTTCCATTGTTGAATAACTCATTTAGCTACTGAGGCAAAATGATTCTGAAGGTATGTGCCGAATTCGGCACACCTGACGTTAAAGGGTTAAAACTCGGAATATCCGAACTGACACAGAAAATCAAATTCAGCATTTCCCGGCGAAAGGAAATTTTATATTTACGTATAATGTTATAACACTTATTTCGAAAGAAACATTCAGAATCAAAAACAACACAATTCGAACTCATTTTCAGAACAATCGCAAGAATTATGTCAACAGAAAATCAAATACGTCAACGCATTCTCTTCGCTGCCAGAAAACATATTAAACTACTACACAATAACCCAATCAAGTACATACCCATCTGCTATTCCATGAGTCACAGAATACTTTTATAAGTCTAATTCAGAATCCATGAAGTATTACAACAGAAAAACTTGAGCGGTACACAAAGACGTCAACAAACACTCAGCAGCGTAGTAAGATCCGTTCTGAGTTACGCCTTGGTGGTATTGTCTCAAATATGTTGAAAGAGGAAGTGGCTGGAAAGGTAAAAGTTGTCTGACAGGTTCGCTTTTTGCTTAGTTTTCTTCTCTGCGTGAACCGCTCCTTCTGCGTCATTATACTTTCTATGCAGACTCCACTTCCGACTCCGACTCCTGCTTTTTGGTTTATTATTTATTTTTTTTACTCAATAAGTCCATTTTTAAAAGTTTCATTTTTACTCATGGTCGTAGCCAGGACTCACTTCAGGGGGGGTAGCAAGCTGGGGTATCCCAGTTGGAGTTCATGAGAGGTCATTGTGACCTCTCAAAAAGTTTGATTTTCTCAAGCATTCTCGCAGGTAATTTCACCACATATACCTCAATTCTCGGAGGTCTCCGTGACCTCCCAACAAGTCCATTTTCTCCAGAGCAAAAGACAAGTGCCGCTCTTGTCATTTGACTCCATACAAAACAAATCCTTTTCTTGTTAAATGGCCAGACTTTATTTTAATACATTGCATTTTTGCTGCATTTTTTATTCACTTGCAGGTCATTCCACGTCAAATCGCCTAAGGCTATGTGCCGTCATGTCTCGGATTTTGTTCTATATTTTTTTACGGATAGATACCTATGAGATAAACTCAAATTATTTTTTTTAGATTTTTTGAATAAAAATTTAGGGTTGTAGAATTTTTTGAAATTTTGATTTTTTCAGAATTTTTGCTTTTTTATTTTTGGTATGCATTTTGAAAAAGCTCTATAACTTCCTCATTTTTCATTCAATTAAGCCAGTTTACGTATCATTTTAAAGCTAATTATTTTCTCCTTCAATATTAGTGACAAAAATGAGATTGTGAAAAATAGAATTTTGCCAATGGTCGTCTGAAGTCAGATTTTGTTGTTTTTCAATTGGTATGTTCAATAGGTCATATCTCCGGAGTACCAACTAAGAACTGCCCAATTTTTTTTTTTCAGTAATTACAACATCATATACTTTTTATGTATGAAAAATTAGGAGGGTGTTTTTCGTTGTTTTGGAATAAAAAATTCAAGTGTGTTTTTTCAGTTGGTATGATCAATAGGTCATATCTCCGGACTACCAACTAAGAACTGCACGCCACTTTTTTTCTGTTATGACAACATCATACCCTTTTTATGTATAAAAAATTGGGAGGGTGCTTTTTGTAGTTTTGGAATAAAAAAATCAAACGTGTTTTTTCAGTTGGTATGATCAATAGGTCATATCTCCGGATTACCAGTTAACAACTGCGCCAATTTTTTTTCTATAATGAAAACATCATAAAGTTTTTTATGATCAAGATATTAGAAGGGTGTTTTTTGTTGTTCTGAAATTTAAAAAATATATTGAATTTTTGAAACAAATTTCTTTGAAAATCAAGTTTTCGACAAGTTTAAAAACTCCGTAAAATTAAAAAAAAAAAAAAAACTATGCTGTCACAAGGAAGACCACGACATGGCAGCTGAGTGGCATTTCTTTGCCACGAATCAGGGCAAGAATGCATGCGATGGAGTAGGGGGCACAATAAAACGGCTTGCAATAAGAGCAAGTCTTCAAAGAACTCTCGAAGGACAGATTTTAAATGCACATGATCTATTTCAATTTGCCTCTCAAAACATAAAGGGGATACAGATGTTTTTCGTTACAGCAGTGGAAGTGGTTGCAAATGTGGTAAATTTTTTCCAACCGCCAAGAGCTCGCGAATCTTTCTTTGTCAAACTATGAATGAAAGTATATTTAAAGACATTTCAGTTTACTTTATCGTAATTGCTATCGGTTGATGGAGTGGCTAGCAAATAATTACTGAAGAGTAAAATAATTCTGCAGCGACTTTTCACTACCAAAGCATGCAAGCAATAGAACAATATAAAACTACCATCAAGTATTTGAATGTAATAAATAAGGATACATTTTCATCTGCTTGTGACGTGTGATGCTGAGTGAATCTCAAATTTAAGTTTCAAAAGTTGATTTTAAGGTAAAGTTTTTTTAAAAAAACATGTTATATTTTTATTTCAAAATAACAAAAAAACTTCGTTCTAATTTCTTGATCATAAAAACATCATGATGTTTTCATTATGGAAAAAAAAATGGCGCAGTTGTTAACTGGTTTTCCGGAGATATGACCTATTGATCATACTAACTGAAAACACACGTTTGATTTTTTTATTCCAAAACTACAAAAAGCACCCTCCCAATTTTTTATACATAAAAAGGGTATGATGTTGTCATAACAGAAAAAAAGTGGCGTGCAGTTCTTAGTTGGTAGTCCGGAGATATGACCTATTGATCATACCAACTGAAAAAACACGTTTGATTTTTTTATTCCAAAACTACAAAAAGCACCCTCCCAATTTTTTATACATAAAAAGTATATAAAGTTGTCATTACTGAAAAAAAAATTGGGCAGTTCTTAGTTGGTACTCCGGAGATATGACCTATTGAACATACCAATTGAAAAAACACAAAATCTGACTTCAGACGACATTTGGCAAAATTCTATTTTTCACAATCTCATTTTTGTCACTAATATTGAAGGAAAAAATAATTAGCTTTAAAATGATCTTTAAACTGGCTTATTTGAATGAAAAATGAGGAACTTATAGAGCTTTTTCAAAACGCATACCAAAAATAAAAAAGCAAAAATTCTAAAAAAAATCAAAATTTCAAAAAATTCTACAACTCTAAATTTTTATTCAAAAAATCTAAAAAAATTAATTTGAGTTTATCTTATAGGTATCTATCCGTAAAAAAATATTGAACAAAATCCGAGACATGACGGCACGGCCGACTATTTAAATTAGGCGATTTGACGTGGAATGAGCCTTGCATAAAACCAAACATAGCAATTCGTTTCACAAAGCAGACCCACCATTTTGAAGCCCTTTTTAATGATCCTAGATGCTTAGGATTTAGATATTGGACGCTGAAAATTTGTATCTGTTAGTTTCAAAGATATGTTTTCATCTTCATAAAATTTCATCCAAATCGGAGGTGGTCGGAGTCGGAGTCGACATGTTTTTCAGCGACTCTGACTCCTTTGGTTCAAAATCAGTCCGAATCCGACTCCGCAGCCCCGTGCAGGAGCAGTATTTAGCTTAATGAGGATTTGTAGAATTCTATAGTCAGGGGCTACGGGGGGAAGAAACTGTATGTTGTGACATAATCATGAAACTTGGTAGGTTTGTAAAGAGGATTTGTAGAATTTTCGTAAAGTCGAAATAAAACAAATGGGGGGAAATAGTTTCTAAATTTTTACAAACTTTGAAGCTAACTATATCCGATCCTCTTACAGCTACAATAAAAATTTTTGAAGATAACATCTTTCAATTGTAATTGTATGCTCCTTAAGGTAGGCAAACGCCCTAATAAAAAATCAGTTGAGACATTTAGATAATCAGAATATTCTTTTTAACCCCGCTATTTATTTTTTTTAATCTATGAAATATTCAGAGATCTGTAACAAATTTAAACGCAAATGTACTACTTTTATTTAAATTTTATTTTTTTTTCTTGGTTTTCCCAATTTCTAGAAGCAGTATTTATGGATTTTTGGCTCCGTAACTGACATATCTTACGTCCGTTATGTAGAAAATATTTGCACATTTTTTCTGGAAGAGTTCCAAATTATATTATGAAGGACATAGTCTTCACTTCCATATAAAGTTTGTAAAATGAAGGATCTGACATATTTCTGGTTTTTGTAAGCTGTTTTATGAAAAACATACTTCTGGCATCGTAGAATTGCCCTTAGATAACACTGAACGATGTAATCACATCAAGCCATTATTTTAGCGTGGAAAACTCCCCTTGGTACTCCAGAAGATCTCTACATTTTAGTAGAAATTGTACAAAAAAAAGATTTTCTTGAGTAAAACTTTCGCGCAGGCGTCAGGTCTTCTGATTTTACCAAAATAGGGATGATAGGCAGGACAATAAAGGGAAGAATAATAAGTAGCATTTTAAGCCGTTTCAAACAACGTGCAACGATACTAATTTCAAACACAGTGAACTCACTTATACACCGCCTCATTTATGTGCCTTTTTCACTTATACGACGGTTTTCAATGGTACCGGCACATTCCATAGCAAAATCTTTGGCTTGGTTCTAAAAGGGCCAATGTCAATTTTTTCACATTCTGTGTTATTTACATCAAAAGTTTCCAATTTAGTAAAACTAATTCTATATTTATATAATATATATTTATATAATATATATTTATATTATATATAATTATATAAATATATTATATAATTATATATTTACATAATATATAAATATATAATATGATAAAATTATGTTTCTTTGCACTAACAATAAACAAATACTAAAAAATAATAATGGGAATCTTAATATAAGAAAGTTATAGCATTCTAAAAAATCTCAAATATCTTTCATCGTCTTTTTCTCGAAACTAACATTTTCGACTTAGGCCCTTTTAGAACTAAGCCACAGGTATAATTCGTCTATGCGTCACTCTAAAGATAAATATTTCACTTATGCGCCAATTTTTTCGTAAAGTCGAAAATATTTAATTTTTCTTTAAAAAAGGCATATTTTTTCATTTTCCTGTTTTATCTTTCGCCTTTACTGCTCACGGAAGATATTTTTTCCGCATGTTCGGAGAGGGAGAATTATTTATTATGCATCGTTTTAAAGGAAACAGTTTGTGATTAGGTATGCTACAATTTCTGTTCTCTTTATTATTGTAGTTACGTTACAGAAATTGCCAAACCGCAGTAATATGTTCATTTTTTCTGTAGAAACATTCTTATTCATGCTCTCATTAGAACTTATGTTGCGTTTAGACCTTCAAATGGCACTGTTCACTTATTCGTCTCTTTCAGCTATGCGCCTTTTTCTATTGGTCCCTTGGGCCGGTGCATAAGTGAGAGTTCACTGTACGTAGTTTAGTTGAATATGTTAAAAGGATAGCAAATGCAAGTTTTAAATGGAAAACTTCGGAGAGTTCCACTGACAATTTTCATAGCCTTTTCATGTGAATGCTCCGCTGAACCTTTCGTTTTTTAGAATGTCAAATTTAATATTAAACTTTGAAGGGGGGCAGAGTCTACCGGCCCTACTCAAAGTTAACCTGCATGACATTGCATCGCCGAAGCATAGTTTTATCGATGTCTAAATAACGTAAAATCTAACCGTTTTGCACAAGATCCTTTTAATAAACCTGTTAAGTGCTAACAGCAGCAAATTCAAATGCTGGATGTATTAAAGCTGAACAGGAGAAAATACTGCCTTCAGCAGGCCCTAGAAAGTACCGGTCAAGAATTATAAAGATAGATGGGTAAAATAAACCCAAACTCACTGTAAGGAAAAAAGTTTTAATCTTTATACTAAATATTTGCGTAAATGATGAATGGAACTTAAAAGTATACCTATTCTACAGGTTGTATTTTTAGGCAATGGGAGAATAGTTTAATTCTAAAAGCTATTAATGTGAAGAGAAGCTGTAAAAGTAGGTATATCTCTTCCAATTTTTGCGTAAATACCTTTTCCAGTAAAATACTTGAGTATGCCAGCAACCTAAGGTTGTCGGAGAATTTCCAAATTGCCCTCAAAGTAGTTGAAACAAAGTTTCACTCCACATTTTGCTGTTAGGTATGATCTTTAAACAATTTGTACTTCTCCATCCGTACTTCAAAACTTAGTTTAAGTTCATTGTAAAGACGATTCTAAAGTTCAAATTCTATCGTCAGACTTAACCACATACTATATGCTTTAATTGCTCAAAGGTTAAGAAAAATTTAGTGATAAACACATTTAAAACTATTAAAAATATTTTATTTGTGATCTATTCAAAGATTAACATTAAAATCGAAATTTTTAAAAGTAACAAGCTAAACAATTGGTCTAAAGAGCAGTCTCGCAAACAATTTAAAACAGTCAAAGCTGGAACAAGTTAAAAAATAGGCTTATAAAATGGCTAATATGACTAGCAAAAGTATGACTAATATCGAAACTTCTGCTCGACCTTGTGAAGAGAGGTAGTTTTCGCAATTTCTGCTAAAATCTGTGCATGTGATGTTTGACTTTGCATCCAGTTGCATTTTGGCGATGGTCAAGTCTTCTTGTAGCGATGCCTTCCTTGCATTGCAGTTGGTTCTGTCATATGCTCGTACTTTGCAAGTTTCGAGATCTTGAAGAGAGCTGCAAAAAAAAAAAAAGGAGATTTTAAAATAAAACATTCCACTTTAATTTGCGATCTTGACAGTGTGTAACTACTCTGTACTTTTAACTAGAGCCACGAAAAGACAAGCAGATGCGTCAAGTTTAAGTTTCATCACTTTGGATCCCAACTTTAAATTTTAACGTTGCTTAGCTAGGGTTACCAGAAAAAGTTTACATTACCAAATTCATGTGCTGCTAATTGATCAGTGAAAAGTTACCAAAACGCGACAACTAGAACGAAAAAACACGCATTGTTCCCAAAGCAGTAAAACAAAAGAACGCGAACCATTCTACTTAAAAAGGGCGATTGTTTGTTGGTGGGATCTTTCCAATTTAAAATTTACATTTGCTATCCTTTCGACATATTCAACTAAACTATGTATTTGAAATTAGCATCGTTCTACGTTGTTTGATACGGCTCAAAATGCTTCTTGTTATTCTTCCCCTTGTTATGTTACCTATCACCCCTATTTTGCTTAGGTCAGAGAAGGCCTGAAGCATGTGTTAATACGCTGAAGGTTTTACCTAAGATCAGACAGTAGTGACCATAATATACACAACCTCTGCTCAACCAGCCACGTCGTAGTTTTAGGACTCATTATTGCCCAGCCGACGCATGTGTCGGCCATTTTTTTTCTCATTAATGAGTTAAGTTCCTCAGAAGCTCTGAATTCACGTTTGAAAGTTTTATTGCCTCAGACCTTCGAGCAATGTAGAGAAGATCTGATTTTGAAAACCAAGAACATGCAAAACAATGCAAAGTTAAAGGAGGTGGATGAAGTGTTAACACGGTAGCCAATTATAACTTTATATGATCTGTAGCAAAGTAAAGTTTATATGTAAATGGATAACACTAAAAGCTACACACATCCTAAACACAGCGTTAGAACTGCCAGGTCCCGTTTCCCCTCACCTATAGTACTAGAAATTAGTCGAATCTTAAGACTAATGCACAGCAAATTTATAATTAAAATGTCACTTGGATTGAGGTAAAGTTTATTAAGTTCTGCATAAACTAGTAAGTTGAATACCACTTATGGACGATTCTCTGTAAACTCGTCATTTTTTCACACGAAATCTGTCCGGGCACTGTTTTTTGAAATGTTCGTATAATTATAATACTATTGCTCGGAAAATGAATCTTACTTTGGTTTGAAAGAGGGCCAATTGAAGTTTGTTTTTCTGATAAATCATGATAGGGGTAAGTTCCCCGCCTAGTATAACTAAGCAGGGGACTGTGCCAGGTGACTGTTTTGCAAAACTATTGGAACATAATTAGTTACGAGACTACCTATAAATTTAGGCACAAATCGTGGACATAACTAATATTTTTTATAATTTAATTAATTGAAATTTATAAAATCACTTCCCAGAAGACTTTTCGCAAAGACCCTGATGCATACTTTTATCACAAATGTGGCTCTCAAACTAAGCAAAGTAGCTTTTCAACACCGTTCTTGGTGATTTCGGTAAATTCACACTGAATACTTTAAACTTCATGACAAAAAACATTTGCAAGAGTAACAGATTTTTCGTATTACAGCTTTGAATTTGTTGCAGGGGACTGAAAAAACTCCGGACAGAATTAACATGACAATTTTCAGTTTTAGAAATACGTAATTATAGCTTATTTCATAAGAAAAATATAGCTTCATTATTCTATTTTTAGATATTCATTGCCAAATTTATGTAGTGTCAATAGGTTTTTTGAAATACTATCTTTAATAGTTCGACTATTGGATTGGGACAGCCAGGAGAGTTTTTGGCGCTTAGATAATTTCTAGAAAAAAAATTGTTATAACTCCAAATACGATTGGGCCACAAAGTATTAATGCTTTACTTGTATTAAGTGCGATAATTACTTTATTACACTTTATTATTTTTAAAATACTCAGTCCAGACAGCCAATTACCAGTTCACAGAGAATCGCCCTTATATTAGGGATTTGTCTAAACATTAAACGATAATTACTTCAGAAGCCTCAGCAGGTTAATCCAGGTCAGTAATTTGAACTTTTCCTGGGAGAGGTTAAGAGTACAGATCCAATGTTAATCAAAAAACATAACTCGTAAAATTTACTTTTCGAAGCCACGAGAGGAGGCAATTTGCCCTCCGATAAATCTACTTAAATAGGTCTCCCATATTAATTACTTGAATGAAACAAAGTTAAGCTAAACAATTAAATATTTGATTGAAATGCATCTTTAGTACGATACTTTGCTGAAAATTTGACGAGAAATTTCAAATATTGAACTTCGACATTCCGAGTCTTTAAAATATTTAAAAACAGCCAGCTAACAGCTAAAATTTTTAAGCAGCATCTTGCAAGTTTCGTGAAATCTTTGGCTGAATTTTCGCTCAAAAGGCTTCTGAATTTTATGTTTTGTACCATGCTAAGATACATTGTTCAAACCATAGCTCGGCAAACTAAATTTAATGCCAAAACTCTTCATTTTTTTTTTTTTAATCTCTTCTGAAGCGGACAAGAAACCAAAAAATAAAAATTAACCGAATTCGCCGATTTTTTTTCCCACACACTTTTAAAAGAGAGCATTTGAAATTGAAGCAGTTAAGATTTAAACTAAAACTTGACTGTTTAGTAGTTGATCAATGTTACATTTTGCGGATTTAGCTTCTATTTTAAAAATTGTTTCATCAATATGATTTTTTAATACTTATGAAATAAACTTCATTTTAGCTATAAATTCACTAAATTAAGTATTTGGTCAAAGTTGCCAAGTTTAACATCTTAATGATGAAAGTAGAGAAGGGCAATTCCACGTGACTCACGTTACAATTTGACGTGATTTTACAAAAATAAATGTTATATATATTAAAGAAATACCATGCCTGATTTAAATAAAGCTGTTGACAGTCATCTGGTATGCAGTGAGAACCTGTGGATGTTTGCATTTTAAATTTCAACAGAAATATATAGTGTTTCAACCTTAATTTAACATCGTGACTCACGTTACAAAAAAAAGGAACTCAAGTTTTTTGGATAATAAAAAACCTAAGATTCCTGCTCTTTCAGCATAATAAAATTTAAACACTGCTTTTCATGGCACAAAATGTTTCTAAGTTATGATATATACGAAAAAAAGTTCATTCTGCCGTCACTAATTAAGTTAATCAATATTTTGAGTGTAACTCACGTTACATAGTTTCGTGACTCACGTTACATCTCCGTTTTAGTCCTTTACTTTACATCTTATTTTGAAAATTTTGTGTAGAAATTTCTCCTAAATTCAATTAAAATTAATGCTTAATGGCTTATTTTCTTTAGTTGATCAGTTTTAAATACAGTAAAACCTCTCCGAGCGGTCACTTTTACAAAGCGGCCACCCCTCTTAACGGCCAATTTTTCGCTGCACGAATTTTTTGTCCCATAGACCTAGGGTTAAAATTCTCCTTATCAGCTGCCATCTAACCCCTCTGAACGGTCACAGAGTGGATTCATCAATTCAATTTTCCAAAACATATGTTTGTCCTTTTTTTTTTAATACTACTTTCCGTATTTTCTCTGTGGCTGCATTGTACTGATTTCAAATTCTAAATTCATACATCTGAATGCTTTTACAGGATACTACACACCATTACATTTCATCTGATACCAATCATAACATTTAATGTTGCATAATGGCTGTAAAATTAGTTGACTGCTGTCAGAAGTAGGCTCTTCAAAGTACTTACTTTTCTCATCCACTACTGATGAATAATTAAATTTTAAGCATCTCAAATAAGAGCAAGTGAGATGTTGACCGTGCTTTTTAAAATTTCTCTTATGTTCCAATTTTATATGTAAAAAAATTTTTTTTCTCTCGCTCAAGCTAATTTTTTAAATCATTTTCGTTTAGATTTTCTTGGGATAAATAATTTTTTCAGCATGAGTTTGGTGGACATTGAAATCTTTTCAAATGTATATTACATTTACGGATGAGTATTGAGTAACCCACTTCTGACTACAGTTTAACTGTGAGCTGAATTAACGGAATTTCTCCTTGTTTTGGCGAGTCTCCCCTAGTGTATTTACATATTTGTATACTTGTTGAAGCGATATTTAAGAAGTTTGAATTTAGCCAAAATTTCCTTTGAAAGTTTCATATGTTAATTTTTCAGCTTATATTGAATTGCTAGAGACAATATCCTTAGCTTTTCGACTTTTCTCGTTAGACATTCTTTCACCCAGAGACAATGTTTCTGTTTGCATGTAATGTACTTCCCTTCTTGCTTGAATATTTCTCGGCACCTTATCTGTCATTCTGCGGTTACTCGTTAAATATTTTAAAAATTTCTTTTACTGTAATGAAAAACCTTTCTTAGATGCGGAAGAAAAATATGTGCATGCATAAACACATGCTACACGTTGGAAAGCTGAGGGCCAAAACAGGGACCCAGAGCACTAATTGAAAGATTATAAAATACTAAAAGAATTAAAATCACGCTATTTATATTTAATTTCATCAGTATTATTAATGATATATAGGTGTGTACAAGTGCTAACCCTCCCTTTAGACCCTAAAATACCATTAGGGCACATTAAATACTTTTAAAAAGTTAATATTAGCTTGTATTGTCTGTAACACACTTTTTGCGTGACTCACGTTACAAAATAAACATCCGTATTTTTTGAATAAAAAAGCAAAAAACTCTAAATTGGAGCATAATTTCTTTTTTTTAATATACATGAGTAGGAGAAACTGGAAAAAAAAAATTCATTTATAAGCTATAAAATTTGGAAATATTAAAAAAATTAAGTTTTCGTGACTCACGTTACAAAATTTAATGGTTTAAAAACTACTGAAAAAATTATTTTAAGAATAAATTTCAAAATGTACTATTAATAATTGTTTTCTTATCGAATAAATCTGCCAGGAAAAAGTGCAATTAAATTGTGGAAAGAGGCTAAACCAATAAAATATGCTCGTTTAAAATTGTGTCTAGCAGAGAGAGACTTTTACAAGATTGTGAGCTCATAGGACAAGTTCTCTTACAAAGAGAAAATGATTCACCTCAAATTACCTTATTATAATTTGTAAACTTCAATCAATATAGAGAACGTACAAAAAAAAAAAATTAAGACATTTTTTCAACATTTTTTTTTAACACAGAGTTCCCATGTTTCCTGGAATTGCCTAGAAGTGTTTCAAGTTGTTCCAAAACAAATTTAAATAGTTCAGTGGGAAACCAAGTTATTCAAGACAATCTAGCGGAATGAAGGATACGACGTAATCAGGGTTGCCAGACTTAAGAATTGGAAATACGGGACAGGCTCTTGGGCGGGATTGAGAGATGAAGTCCAAAGGTTTAAATTTTGCAACCTTGACTGGAATGTTAAACGTTTCTCACAAATATAAATGAAGAAAAAAAATACACAATGATCATGTGAATAAAAACTTCATTTTTTACCATTGCATAGTTATTTTTCGTCATGAATATTAGGAAAAGGTTAGACACTAATTATTGTGAACATTTGCATTTTCCTGTTATTAGCCCCGTTTTTCTTGACGCAGGCCAGTCATTTCAAATCTTGATTGTGTGTGGGGGGGAGGGGCGAAAGGTAATCACCTGTCCTGATGTCCCAAATGACGGGCCTGTCTTTACGTGAAAGATATAGTCACTTCTACTGATGAGTAATGTTTAGTATTTACTTTTTCAAAAAGCCAGACGTACAAATGGGGAAATGTGAATACAAAATAGTTTTAATGAGTCATTTACAAAAATTTTGATTACAATTGAGCAGACATAGAATTAAACCTTGTTACTTGAACTCACTATAAAAAATTAATCTGAAACAAATTTAAAAAATTCAATACTTAATATCTTTTGGGGAAAACTGTACAGTTTTGTTATTATAGCATGATAATTATAATGTCGGAAAATTCCTTTTTTTAAATCGTATTTGCTACTTTATTTTACTGCTGCAATAATTCTATCTAAGTTTTGATGGTCTTTAGGTTGCTATGAAGCTCACTGTAATTTATATTTTTGTCGCTCATTGTAAAAATTTTGCATCTTCATGTTTTTAAAACGCGTATTCGTTTGCTAAATGGAATAACATTTAGTTACATCTTTTAGTATAAAAGCGAAGCGAAGCAAATTTCAAAAGATTGAAATTGATTGATTCAAAAAATCAAGTGACTAATAGCTGTACGCATATTTTTTTCCAAAATTGAAAAATGTAGAAGGGCTTTTTATATAATAAGGCAGTGAAATTTACACGGAGATACACCACTTTAACAACGAACGTTTGTTGAATTGCTTTGTCACAATAATTTATGCTCTAAATGAATAGAACACTAACATTACTTCAGAACAGGAAAATATAATTCAATGAATTTTCTTATCCCTCTATTTCGCATTTTTTGTTTTACCTCATTTTTTTCTGAAAATAATGTTTCGTTTTGTAAAATACTGCTTCTAGCCAGAATACGGGACTTTAGCCGTCCCGTATCAAGGTTTCCCGGGACGCGGGACAATATTTCAAAAAACGGGACTGTCCCTTGAAATCCGGGACGTCTGGCAACCCTGGACGTAATAGTTACCAAATTGGGTAATGAAATTACGCTTGAAACTAAAATCGGTTAGAAAACTGAAGAGGAAGAGTGATAAATTAGTTTACTCATCATAAATTGAAAAATACGCTTTGAAGACTAATTATTTTACCGCTTTTTTGGAAAAGACTTGGCACCCAGGTGTTAGAAAGTTCAGAGAAACAGTTTAGGGTCATTTTCAAAATTTGCTGTCCGGGAGGTTAAAAAGACGATTTTGAAGCATAACTTAATTTTAAATTCAATGCGAACAATTCTCTGCAAGAAATACCCCCCAAAAAATTCTATCACTCAAACAATCATTGAAATTTATTTATTTTTATACAAGTCTTTAAAAATGAGAATCAAGGCAAAAACGTTTGTCCATTTCCAATTTCCGCAAGTTTACTATTTTTTTTATATAGTTAATTGTATAAAAAAGTATACAAATTATTTTTATATATTGACTATTAGTATATGATATTCATAATAAATAGACAATAGTAATTTTTTCATTAAGAAATGTATGAATATATTTTGTCCGGCAATTCTTATCAAGTCCGTTACCTTAAGATTATTTTAGCTGAAAAAGTTATTTATTGCAGTCCAAATATGGTAACAAGCATTCAGTTAACTTAACAAACTAGTGACGTAACTATTTCATACCATTTTGTTTTCCTGAGTCGAGAAGTATTGCTGCGGCGTTTCGCTCAGGATTTCTTCCTGGTGCGTATTTTTATTCTTTGTCAAGTCTGTTACTAAAGATTTTAGTATTAATTTTTACTTTCTCAACTTTGAGCCCGAAATATTGTTTATTATATAACTCTAGCAAAATGTATATTGTTCAATTTTTAAATTAGACAACCTAGCCATAATTTGGCCTTTTGGTTGAAATGTCAAGTCCGTTACCATATCGTTTTTAATCAATAGTTTAATGATCACAAACATCGTTTTAAGCTTCAGGGACGCAAATGATTTCAAATGAAGTTGGTTCTAGGCTCTATGATATAGTTTAAAAGTGAGATTTCATATTGATTTTGTGCGGTAAAGGACGACAATTTTCCTTGCAACTTAAAGTTTTACTACATCATTTGAATACTTAATTATGCATCAAAGTGTACAACCAATTGCTTTTTCACACACTTAAAATCTGTGACAAAACAGCTATTAGTGATTCTAAAAAAAAAAAAGCAATTTAAAAAAATTGCTTAAAAATTCTGAAATGTAAGCATATGGTGAAAATGACCCTTTACCATTTTGGATCTTACAGTGTAAAATGAAAGATAAAATTTACCAAATGACTAATCTTCAGCATAATTTTGTAGATCAATTTTTTTTTAAGATCCGAAACCTCTTAAGTTATTGCTTTTCAGAACACTTAAGATAGTAAATACTACAGAAACTTTGGAAAAAAAAAGCAAGCCTTTCATTATAAAATGTAGCCACGATAAATAGGAATATTCATTACCAGCATGCTACTTGACGCTTGACATCCCGATCTGGAATTCCACTGTTATCCCTTATAATTACTTCATGAACATCGTGACACATGGAATCGAGCTTATCGAATAAGCCCTTATTGCATCCATCGGCTTCTATTTTATAATCTGAAAAGAAAGACAATAGTAAGTGCAATGAGTTACCGTCCATAAGCCATGGCTGAAGCAGAACTGAAGCAAATGCACCCACAGCTCGATAATAGCATCCTAAAATTGCAGTTTCAACCTTATTGTGGACTCCTCAGTTAGGAATAGCCAATGATCGAGGTGGAGGCAAAGATCCTCTTATTGTAGCAAGATTGCCAACAAACTGGTAGATAAATTCATTTTATACATCCAAATTTACATATCCAATAGGGATTCACCGATTAATCGGCCACTTTGTCGATTAATTATCTGCCAAATTTTTCCAAATAATCGGCGGAAAATTTTTTAATACTAAGTTTTAAACTATATTTTCACCAAAAAAATATGGATAATTTTACTAACAGTAAATAAATTTTTCTGCAGTTATTATATGGGTGATTCTACGCTATTTGAATTGAAACGGCCAATGGAAAAACTTCATGTAAAACTGATTTTATCAATATTTTTGTATGCTTAAGCATTACAGACTTATCTTTTATATGGACCACCCAATTAATTCACTACAATTTTATTTTTGCATTTATAGCTGAAAATAGTCATAAATGTATACTCCCCTGGCCTGTCCAAATACTAGTTTTTATACAAACATGTTCGACGTTCAATTTTTGCTAACTTGGCATAATGTTTTTTGCCATAATTATACACTTACATTAATAGAAACATATTTCATCAATAAACATTGAAAAAATATTTAAAAAAACACACTTTTCAACGGGCCATATCAACAGTGTCACCCTCACCTGGCTAACTTCAAAGACTGAAATTTCGCATAAAAAATGCATAAGGATGATGTTGCTTGCTAATAACCAGTGTAATACGGTTATTAGCAATCGGTTTCTGTTTTTTACTCAGTGTAATACTGACTAAAGTTAAAAGCCAGTTAAGAGTTTTTAAAAAAATTCGAATATTATTGCATCGGTTCTAGTTGAAAGTGCCTAAAAGCGTACTGCGCCAGTCGCTGTAGTATTTCCCCTGGTAAGTATAACTTTTTATATTTCATCGCTACATAAGTGTGCGTATGGATAATATAATGCTTATTATGTACAGACGTCACGGTTTACGTGAAGTTCTGGTAAGAACGCGTAATATTTTTATAGGTAATGTGATTTTGTCACTTCTCTGGCGTCACTCCCCTGGCAGTTTTGTTCCAAAAAAGGGTAAATATACATTAAAACTGTGTCATAAGCATAATTAATCACATTTTTAATCTTAATTGCCCCTGTAAAAGCAATTTGAATGAACGTAAATAATGCAGGAAGTATTTTTACTTGGGATATGTGGTGCGACTTGTATGCACCATGTCGTGTTCTCAAGATTGATTTTTTTATTTTATTACAACGCGAAAAATTTTTTTGAATACAGGTCTTATAGAAATGAGTCCATACTATGATTTTACACCGAAAAATAAGTGAAATAATGGTAAATCAAACCAGAATTCTGCCAATAGTCCCCTGGCAACGCATTTTCCCCTGGTATCGATAAACCCCCGAAAAATTTAAATTCCGTCTGGCCCTTACTACTATAATCATAAAAATAGCTGCTACTAGTGATATAATGAGTGAAATTAAACAGATTTTTTTCTTTGGGGACACAAAAAACGCATTGACCGTAGAATCACCCATATACTATAACATGTAGCTTGAAAGTGCACCGAGTAAAAACATAAAATTTCATAGTGTGTGTCTGTGTGTGTGAAACTAAATGGAATATTATGAGATAACCCTCACAGCTGATATTCATTAGATACTGTTAGGAATAATTGAAGTCCTGAACTTTTATATTGGAATGTAAAAGCATGAGTATTTTCATTGTATTTAGAATCAATCGAATTATGCCGATCAACTGAGAATAAATATGCCTTAAGTAAACTTACTTAAAGTATGCCTTCAGCAATAAACTACGGTGAATGAATTTATAAACAAGTAACTAATTTTCTGTAAATATAAGTATAACAGGTTGTATGAAAGTAAATTAAAAAATTAAATGAAACAACCATCCTCACAGGTGATATATTTTTATTAAATTGATTTTTTTATTTAGAATAAATAAAGACAAACTATGTTTCAACATTTTTCATGTGTATATACTTCTTAGGTTAATTTTTTAAGTAACCTCCAAATTTCAGAACATTAAAAGTCTTAAATTTAAAAGCTACCACAAAAATTCAATTTTTAAAATTAAAGCCACCTCTAAATTAATATGCTTTAATTTTTTGGTTTTAATTTTCATGTCTAGTTAAAATTAACACGGTTCAAAGAAATTTGACTAAAATTTTGAAATTACTTCGGGAAAATTAGGAAAAAAATCTTTACTCAGAGAAATCAATCAACTATTTCTAAAATGTGATTGTAAGAGAAGGGAAAACTGCTAAAAATAATCCTAATCATTAATCGGCCGATTATAAGTAGCTGATTAATCGGTAAACTGCCAATTTGCTGATCGGTGTATCCCTAATATCCAATTTAAATTATACGTCTAGAGACTCAAATTTATTATATACAGGGATTCATCAGTCTTACCATCCGTTGTTTCAGATACTCTAACTCTGCCTAAAATGTTATCGGCAACATTTTGAATATGTTCATCTACATGTTTCATATCAAATTGGAAGTCCGGAGCTGCTGACGTTTTTCCTGTGTAAAAAAATTGATAAAGTGCATTAATGAAAACTTCTACAAATTTTGAACTAACGAGGTAGTTTTAATTTAAAAAAGTACAATGAAAAATTATTGGATTCCACTTTTACCTGAAGGGGTTGTTTCTCTAAGTTCATCCAATGCTTTTGCTGCAATATCTCCGGCGTGTCCAATCATGTGGTTCACGTCAAACTGTATATCAGGAGCTGATTGCGAATTTCCTGTAACAGAAAGGAATCTTGTGTTTCACCGCATTTTACAGGAAAAGCTGTAAGTCTATACAATCTTTCTTTCAGCGGTTTACTAAAACCGAAAATAATGGTGCAAAACTACTTCGTCAAACTAAACCACTAACAGCTACTTAACAAAAACTAGTGAAGAACTTCGTTCTGGAGTCTGTTCATAATCTAATAAGCAATTATAACCTCATAATAAATAGTTAACTATTTACATACTGCCTGTTGATTTTAGGTAAAACCTTCCGCTTATTTACGCATGCGTCAGGTCTTCTCTGATCCTAGCAAAATTAGTGTTAGGTAAGATAATAAGGAGAAGAATAAGAAGCATTTTGAGCCGTATGAAACAGCGCTGAGAACGATGCTAAATTCAAATACATAGTTTAGTTGAATGTATCAAAAGGATAAAGCAAATTCAAATTTTAAATTGAAAACTGGAAAGTTATCACCCACAACCCATCTACAGTATTTTTAAATGGAACTGTTCGCGAGTGCCAGGTGCCGTTTTCACGGACAGACAGTAAAAGAGTCTCAGTTTAGAAATCCAGAAAAAAAGACTATTTAAAAATGAAAGATCCAATTTTACTTCTTAGTGTTAATTTACATCCGTACACTTAAAGCTGTAGTTAGTATCACAACTAATGTGCACGTTAGAGATACTCTAACAATAAGCTTGAAATCTCAGTAAGGACCAAGCTCTACATTGACAGAAACGTAAAATGGATTAAATAGTGTTCCTATGGAAAGGACCCGGATTTTTGGTTTCTGCCTTTGGTTTCGATTGCGTTTTTTGCTGATGTGGAGCAGGGCCCTAAATATACTTCCATTACTTGACAGTTAATATTAATCCTAAACTCTTCAAAAAAAAAATGACCTTGATTGTTAACCTTATAAAGTTCGCAGATCAGAATACATAAAATTTAAATATATTTTCTAGGCAACATCGGAAACGTTAAGGGAAAGGTAATCACACTTCTTAAAACTTGAGTCGCAAAAGCAGCATCAAGAGGAAAATTTGCCTTTCAAAAGTCTTATACTAAAGTGGAGTTACTTTGTAAATAGCTAAAAACCGACAGCAGTCTTGCGCAATCGTTCTTTGACAACAATGGCATTGCGTGAATAAAGTTTCAGATCGAATACTAATTTGAGTTTAATATCTTCGGTAATTTAAATCATAAAGACTAAATCTAAGGACACTCAATCGGATTTTTTTTTTAATCCGAATTTTCAAAAATCTACAAGTAGTCACCCTTTTGGACGCTATGATGCCACAGAGATACACAGACGCGTCAAAATTCTAACCCCCCCCCCCTTCTTTGTTACGCCCGGGGGGGGGGTGAAAACTAGCGAGATTCGTAACAATAAGGTAGAAGTGTCGTTGCTATAAAGCAGATGTTATTTCATGGAAACTAATTCAGTTGAGGTTGGAAAGTACACCAATTTTTTTTATTTAATAGAAGTCTAATTTGTTGACCACTGAGAGAAATTAACGGTATTAAATTGGGTTTTAATTAATTTAAGTTTTAACGCTTCCTAATAGATACTTTACCTGAGATTAGAGCATCATAGCTGACCAGCGTTTTCTTCACAGCAAGGGATATTAAATTTAGTTCTCCACATGTAGAAACACAAGCAGCTCATTGCATTATAGAGCAATTTAAGATTTTAGATTAAATTTTTTGACGGGTTTAAGATATAGAAAAAGCCATTTAAACTTTTAGGACGCAAAGTCAAAGTCTCAAATCAAGATAGATCAAAAACCAAGAAATATAAAAAAGTTTTCGTTCAAGATCAACAGTTGAGTTGAAAAAAAATTATATAGACCAAAATACATCTAAAGTTTAAAAGATCTAAAAGATACTTTTACATCCAAAGGGGGTTTAAAAGGACAATTTGGTATACTTCATAGAAAAATAGGGAGAATCTGAAGTCGTTCCGATTTCTTACAGCCTAAACAGACAGGTTTCACAGGCTCCAAAAATCCCAATGAACAGAAACATTATAAGATACTGAAACTACGCTCAGGGTATCTGTAAAAAGTATTCCAACTGTTACTTACCGACGATCCATGCGAAGATACAAATTAAAATAAAAGCATTCATTTTTTCTGGACTACAATTTCAGCTCGTAAACCAACCGTGTAAAGACTTGAAGACATCAACTGTATGATACGCGGTGTATTGTGTGTATTTATTTCTGGATAGTGACGAAATACGTAATTTGCATAAATGATGAAAGTTTGAAAACAAATTTACGTTCTGGGAATTTATTCAAATTTTTTTTTCTAGAATATTTTGTACAACATCGTAGCAAGTGGTACTAGTGTCGATAGAAACACTGCATTCATGCGAGATATGTTCAAAAAGAAAAAAAAGGCGATGCAATGCATACTTTGCACGAGGAGTTTGGTTAGAGCGGTGGATAACGCTTGCTCTGACAGCTACTTGCGTGCAATAAAGGAGGTCGCAGATTCAATCCTAGTCTGTGCTCTGGGCGATATTTCTTTCTTTTTGTGATATAAATTCCATTCTGATTTGTGCTTTTTCGCCCGTGGAGGATGGTAAAGTTCATGCAATTGTTTTTGATGCATTTTGCACAAATTTAAGCTCGAATTTATATTCAGCTAAAGATTTTTTTTCAGAAGCCATCAGCTTCAACATACATGAGGACTGCGTTCTATGCACTTTGCCTCCTGAAAAACACAGGACAGATTTACGGCACAGAGAGGATGAAATAACATCCATGGGCAAGGCGGGATTCGAACCCGCGACCACTTGCTTACGAGGAGAGTACTCTACCTCTAGACCCACGTGGCCCCGATCAACTAAAGATTTCCTTGGCCAAGCTTTTCTGGCCGAGTGGTGGAAATCACTTGATCTGTAAGCTGCCTAAGCAGTAGAATGTGGAGCTGATAGTCAAATCTAGTTTATCCGACTCTCTTTTTTGTCTGGATCTTGGCGCGGTTCGGAACAACTTTGTAGCCATTATAAAAATTTTAAGTTCATATCGATGTCCCTGATTTTGGATCAAATATCTCTGCGCATCGCCTTCTTAACTAGCTCAGGTTTTATTGAATAGCTAACAGAAACAACTTGAAGGCCAGCTGATGCTCCAACGAACATCCTTTGGGCAGTTTTTCTTTCCTTTTTTTTTTTTTTTTTTTTGCGTATTTTATATTTAAAAAATATATAAAACGGTACAATTTTCTTTTGTTTACAAAAAAAAAAAAAATTGAATTTTGAACACTTTGAAACATTTTAAACTCATTTTATAGCACCGTTATCTGTTTCAGTCTAAATATCAAGTCTCTATCTCATCCGAGCCAAAATTGGTTGTAGCAAACCAAGTGATAAAAAAGGAGGTAAAAATTGAAGTCTGAGAATTAAGTTAAAATTCGAAGCAAATCTCAATAAGTTACATTACACTCCACCCTCCCCATTTCCGATGAGGCATTTAAAAAGTAAATACATAGGATGTTTCGATAACGAACGAACGATCAGATAGCTATCTTCCGTTTCCAGTTCGGTAGCGTGCAATATTATTAAATAATAAAATTGATCAATCTACAAAAATGGCAAGAATAAACTGGCGGCAAATTAAGTTTCATCTGGGTAAGTTTGTTTTACGTTTTTATTTACTCGGCATGCCTCTTTGAAATCAAAAAAAACAACTAAAATACTTCCACCTTACACTACGATTAGTTTACTCTAACTGCTAAATCTAAACTATCGTTCGTTAAAATTAGTTCACATGCAAGAATGGTGAAGCATCATAATGGAAGCATCACCTTATTTCTGAAGTCCATTTAGACTAAAAATAATAAAATAAAAATATTTTTGAGAAAAAGAAAATATAACCGACTTCAGAACTTTAACCGGCAGTTGCTCTAAAAAGTAAAATCTAACTTTATTCTTTGAACACCATCGATACTACTTTTTAACATGAATTTTGAAATTCTAAGTTTTATTGGATCCAGGTTCTTTAATCGCATTCGCATACATTACATTGGCAACCACGTATTTACGTAATGGTACGAATATTCTGTTCTTAATTTTCAATGGTTTCTCTGAAAAATGGCAAAATATGGTTAAACGTCATGTTACCTATCGTTTTTGAGCCGACTTCAAAACTTATGTTTAAAAGTATTATTGATGGTGTTCAAAGATTTTTTTTTAAAACTTTTTAGAGCAATTGCCGATTGAAGTTATGAAGTCGGTTTTTTTTCCAAAAATACTCGTATTTTTATATAGATTCATTTCCTTTTAAAGATATTTTTTTTTGGTTGAACTTGAAGATTTGAAGAAGCATTACCATTCATAATTCAGATCTTTTAAATGCCATCTTTAACTTTTTAGTGTTATCCAGGATAACGTTAAAAATTTTATGATAACTTTTACTTTCTTTGTAACACAAATATTCCAATCGTATGTAGGCAAAGTTTTCAAAGGTTCGTGGTATTATTCATTATTTTTTTCGAAACTCTCCACAACGTGTTGTAATGATTTTATATCTAATATTTTCATACATTAAAAATATTATTAAAAATTGTGTAAGGTTACCATTGCTAATGGGTGTTACGTTACACAACTTTTGGTGTAAGCTAACCTGATTTTAAGAAAACTAATTTCTGGAGGAAAAGTTTCACGAAAAGTGTATAATTCCACCTAACTGGGAATGATTCAAAGCGCATGCGGCATAACAAACATTGGCGAATAGCTTTTAAGGTCTAGAAACGTAACCAAGACGTGCCTTAACCGACCGAGTGGTCAAACGCGCCTGCTTTAAGAGCTTTATATAGATGGTAAGTTCAATGTTTGGGTCGAATCCTGTCATGAGTAATTAAATAAAGTTACAAAAGCCTGAAAAACATTAAATAAACGAGTAATTGAAAGTAATCTTCCAGCCTGAAGAATGCTCTTTTTTCTTCTTCTTTCTTTTGACAGAGAATTCTTGTGTAACACACACACAGAATTTGGTGCAACGTTACGCTAAAGTTACATTACCATAGTGTAACCTTTCACAGGTTTTACTCCAGATATATCGGTTAAGTTACTCCATAGCAATGGAGACCGCACTGTTGTCACCGTATTTATGGAGTATAGTTTCACTTTTTTTTTAGTGTTATACACTGAAGTGACAAAAGTCATGGGATAGCAATATGCAAATTTTCAGATGGCAGTAGCATCGCATAGAACAGGTATAAATGCGCAGTGCTTTTACAGAGCTTTCATTTCTGTTCAAGTTATTCATGTGAAGAGGTTTTAACGTGATGATGACCGCACGACGTGAATTAACAGACTTTGAACGCGGAATGTTAGTTGGAGCTAGACACATGGGTCATGCCATTTCGGAAATCGTTAGAGAATTCAACATTCCCAGATCCACTGTGTCAAGAGTGTGCCGAGAGTATGAAATTTCAGGCATAACATCCCACCATGGACAGCGCAGTGGTCGACCGCCTGCACTTAAAGATCGAGACCGGCGACGTCTGCAAAGAGTCGTAAATTCTAACAGACAAGCAACACTGCGTCAAATCACCGTAGAAATCAATGTGGGACGTACAATGGACGTGTCTGCTAGAACTGTGCGGAGAAATTTGGATTTCTTGGGCTATTCCAGCAGAAGACCGACTCGAGTGCCTTTACTGACAGAACGACATCGCTTGCAGCGACTCTCGTGGGCACGTGAGCATATCGGTTGGTCCCTAGATGAATGGAAAACCGTGGCCTGGTCCGATGAGTCACGATTTCAGCTGGTAAGAGCCGATGGTAGGGTTCGAGTGTGGCGCAGACCCCACGAAGCCATGGACCCAAACTGTCAGCAAGGCACTGTTCAAGCTGGTGGTGGCTCCGTAATGGTGTGGGCTGTTTTTTCATGGCATGGACTTGGTCCTCTAGTGCGACTGGACCGAACATTGACTGGAAATGCTTATGTGCAGCTACTTGGAGATCACTTGCAGCCATTCATGGACTTCATGTACCCAAACAACGATGGGATTTTTATGGATGACAATGCGCCATGTCACCGGGCCACAACTGTTCGCAATTGGTTTGAAGAAAATTCTGGACAATTCCAACGAATGATTTGGCCACCTAGATCGCCCGACATGAATCCCATTGAGCATTTATGGGACACCATCGAGAGGTCTGTTCGTGCCCAAAATCCTGCCCCATCAACGCTTTCACAATTATGGACGTCTATCGAGACAGCATGGCTCAATATTCCTGCAGAAGACTTCCAACGACTTGTTGAGTCCATGCCACGTCGAGTTGTTGCACTTCGTCGGGCAAAAGGAGGGCCGACACGATATTAAGAGGTATCCCATGACTTTTGTCACTTCAGTGTATTTGTCATCTTGCAAACTTAATTCAATTATTAAAACAAGTGAACACATTTAGTTTTTAAGTTATCACTCGGGGCCGTAACCAGACTATTGCTTCTGGGAGGGTTTTACCAACATATTTCTCGTGAATAATAATATACAGTGAACTCTCACTTATACGCCGGTCCAAGGGACCAACAGAAAAAGGCGCAAAAGTGAGAGAGACGTATAAGTAATCCAGCCTATTTAAAGGACTAAAACGCAACATAGTTTCTAATGAGAGAATGAATAAGAATGATTCAATACAAAAGGGACATATTACTACGGTTTGGCAATCACTGTAACGTAACTATAATGATAATGAGAAAACAAAAACGGAGCATACCTAAGTACAAACTGCTCCCTTTAAAACGATGCATAATAGATAATTGTCCCTCTCCGAACTCTAGTTCATGCGGAAAAAATGCCTTCCGTGAGCAATAAAGGAGAAATATTAAAGAGGAAAGTGAAAAAAAAAAACGCTTATTTCTCTAAAGAAAATGAACTAAATTTTTTACACTTTAGAGAAAATTCGGCGCATAAGTGAAATATTTATCTTTAGAGCGACGCATAAACGAATGATAACTATCATTATTTTGCTATGGAATGTGCTGGGACCATTCAAAATCGTCGTATATGTGAAAAAAAGTGCACAAATGAGGCAGCGTATAAGTGAGAGTTTACTGTATCTTTGCCATGAAAGAAAAAATTCTGATGTGAACAAAGCATCTTCGCCCCGGTCATAAAGGTGCATTGTTGTGTGAAATTATGTTTGCGAAAACTACAATAAAGATAACTACTGCGGATAAATCAAGTGATTTTTTCTATCATTCAATAATGATACATTCGAGCTCGCTTATTAGAATATCGCTTTAAGGAATATCTCGCTTAATGCAATACGTTTTCAATATACCAAACCATTGAAATGCACTATTTTCATCCCGGATAATGGAATATCCCGCTTGTTAGAATATTTTTTCGTGGCAAAATGGTTATTCCATTAAGCGGGTTTGACTGTAATTTTATTTTTCAAAAGAAGTGGAAAAGTAAATAAGGCAATTAAAAACTAAAATAGTAATAATATTTTTTAGCAAAAAAGAGCATTAAAAGCATTTTGGGACAGTTTTGAAAAATTTCGAGAGGGATTTGAACCCTCAAAACCAACCCCTTAAATACGGCCCTGTTAGCACTTATGCATTTGATAAAAAATGTTGTTAAAACGAGAATTAGAGCTGCTGCCATGGTATTTATAGAGAAAAGTTACGCATTTATTATTATTACTAGCTTTATACCCGGCGTTGCCCGGGTACGTATTAATATAAAACTTTAGC